>NIPM01000907.1:0-38243 GCA_002738285.1 Holacanthella duospinosa | reverse complement strand
TATTTAAATATTTTATTTCCAACTATTTCAACCAAAAAATCATGTTTTCTTCAAAAATTTCCTTCCATATTATATGTCTAGCAAAGTTTGATTACTTTTAAAATCTATCGAAATTCTTAAGTTTATACCATTTTGATGCATAGAAATTAGTGAACAATACAAAGTTTTGCTTCGTTTATCTTAGAATCGGTTTATTCCCTGAAGCAAATTAATCATTTCCTGAGTTTCCTGTTATGACTCAGCATTATAATATTCAAATAATAGATGTAAAAAAGCATTTTGGTGTTCAAAAATTCTACTCAAATATTTTCAGTGAAAAATATAATATACTTTTTGGAAAGTATCAATTATCGACTTATTTGTTATATCGCTCCTAAAACACGTAAATAACCCCTATAATATTCCAGTCAATTGTGACATAAAACGATTCAATTTCACAAACGCCGAACTTATCATTTTACAAGAAATGCAAAACAAGACTACGATAGAAATATTGTGCATAAGTGGACGAAGCATAAACACCAAAGAACTATTTAAGAAAGCAGACTTATTTCTATCCTTCAGCAACGGTAAAGAAAGTAAGAAGAGTAAAATCGATAAAGGTGGAGGAAGGAATCCGGAATGGAATAGTAGGATAAGATTCTCAACTTATAATACTCAAATATTAGAGCTAAGTTGTGTTGAATTGAACTTCAATAAAGAAACGACATTAGGGCAATGTAGGATTGATTTGATCCAATTGTATAGAGAAGGTGAGATGGACGGCTGGTTTAGGATTTTCAATAAGGGTGCGAAGACTGGAGAAGTTTATCTGGAATTCACTCTATATAATGAGGAAGATTTGAATTCGAAGTATTCGAAGTATGAATTATCCGAACCAGTCACATTTATCCCTGATGCAAGCCAGTTACTTAACAAACCCAAACCTCCTGTTAGAATCGATTCTACTCTCTCTAGTAGCGATATTCTAAATGCCCCTGGATCCAAAACACCTTCTCCTAACAACTCTATCCATAGTCTTGAACCTATTGTCAATGGCAAAGTTAACTTGCCTAGCAATGTGAGGCCCTCTAGCTTTAATACTTCGCCTAATCTTGACTTACCTGCTACGAACATTCCCTCAAAAACTCCTCCTAATAACTCTGTCAATGTAAAAATCAACTTACCAAGTAATGTAAGTCCCTCAAGCTTTAATACATCTCCTAATCTCAATTTACCATCTACGAATGTTCCTTCGAAAACACTTTCTCCTAATGCTACTCAATCTTATAATCAAGATTTTGTTGATGGAATGAATCATTTACATATAGGGACAAGCACATCCAATAATCCTTTTCCTAATAACAATGAGTATAACCGACCTTATAAAAATCCATCTCCTAATATCGTACCAATTTACAATAATCACAGTCACCCTTCTACAAGTAAGTATCAAAGCAATAAACCGAATGAGGAATATATGATGCCCACTCCTCATTTGTATAACGAATCTAGACCTAATAACATCGATTATAATAACTACACGAAACCTTGTTATAATACTGTGTCTAATCATCAGCCATCGAATAATACAAGAATACCTAATTTTGGAAATCCAACAACAGATCACTCTTTGTATAATTCCATAAACAATAACATACGAATGCCTGATATAAATGATTATTTGAGTTCTAACAACAATTCAAGTCATTCATTTGGAGCTTATCAGAATTATACTAATTCTTCTAATGTACCCCCTCCTGTTCCACCAAGATATGCAGTGAACCCATACAATCAAATAACTACTCCTCCTGTGCCACCACGAAAAAATTCGGAACATTGGATACCGAATAATGCAAGACGAAATATACATTAAGATAAAAGATAAGTATTATTAAAAGAAACCACACTCATTGAATCTTCAAACACTCTTATAGTCAGATTAATTATTAGATTTCGTTCGTTTTCTTGGAAGTCTTTGGTTAACTTTATTTGGCCTCTAATTTCGGAGTTGGCATTTAACACTAAAGGTTCTTTCAAAATCAAAACTGTCTGTTTCCAATGAGTTGAGGCATCATTTGGTGATGTAGTTAGAGTGATTTGTTGGATTTTTTGATCAGCTCCTCTAAACTTAACATCAAAGTAAATGACAATTGCATGGATAGAATTAGATCGAGGAAATAATATAAAATCAGATTGAACCAGAGCCAAATCAGAACTAGTTATAGTAGACAAATCTAATCCCTATAAATAATTTTTAAAATACAAATTACTTTTAAGAATGCGATATTAGTTTTGATAGTTTCTGATTTGATGTTTTTCACTTGAGCATCTTTAAGTGTTAAATCAATCATAGAAGTCATATTAAAACCTTCAACGTTAGACCAATAACCAACATATTGATTCCAGAGAATCTCATCTGATATACCACAAACATAAAGCTCGGCGACATTAGGAACCACTATAAAAAAGTCCAGTTAGAATTACTTAATTGGCCTTCACTAAGATATTTATCTCTTGCGAATATAACAGAATCTAACATTGATTCAAATAATAAACAATAACCCTAAATTAAATTGAAGTATAGGATCTATATACCATCCATTCCGATACAATGATATCAACTTTTTCAACTGGTAATTGTAGCTTTGTAATATCACCATGAATGAATCTAAATCATTATTAAGTGTAAATACTCTATTATGTGATCTAATTTGTTGTCCTTTGATATTAATTTCGCTTGAGAAATTATGGAACTTTTATCAACTGCATAAACTAATGGAATAATCAATTACAAATAATACCTTTTGAAGCACTAGCCTTAGCAGCAAACAATGATAGTATACCAGTTCCTATTATTATAAGAATGTATGAAGTATACCACATCCAATATCTAATACAACCTATTGATGATTACTTTTTTGAAGTTACTTTATTTTTGAATAAATTTGGATTGTTTAATATGAAATCCCTATAAGCATGAGTTCTAGCTTTATCTTGTAACATCTCTCTATGAATACCTAAATAGTGATAAAAGTGCTTTATGTACCAGCATAAGAGTAAGATTCAAAATAATAATTATCTTGAGGTTGATTAATCCTACAATAATAATGAATTTTGATTAAGATGCTTTATGGTTGGTTTAATATCTTCTTTAATAAATTCTGCTATCATATTTTGGTATTCTAACAACTGTTTTTTCATCTCGACAAGATCAGAATTCTCAATTGATTGTACTTCTAATATTATAAGATTAAACAAGAAGAACCTTGATCACAATCTGCATTAATCCATTGGAGCGAGTTCTCAAATTCTAATCAGTAAAAATAAATCATATATACCAAATAAAAGTGGATCTTCATCTAATACACTTTGCAAATACTCATCATTATCTTCCCTTAAAGCATTTTCGATCTCATCAGAAGAGAAATCAAATTTATTAGATTGCTATAAAGGTGTTATGCTAAAGAGAAGAATACTTTCGATCGAATGAAATTGATCAATTTGATACAACGATAAAAATCCAATACTATCAAATCAAATAATTTTATTTATACTTAACAATTTTTTCAATTCAGATAAATCGAATTGATGCTTTGATGAACAATGATCAAATAATGAAGTTGATTGATCAAATTGGATAGAACAAAATAAACATTTGATATTGAGATTATCTATATCATTCCATTCTTCATATTCTAATTCATATTTAATTTGACAAATTACCTTGATCGAGTTGTTTTGTCTCTTCATTTATGATTTCTTCATCACTACTTGTGTATTCACTTTCAGGCTTTGTCATAAGTTTTTAATTTTGTAACTGAAAATTCAATCTTTTGGATGAAAATAAAGTTGGCAAGCAAGTCGCCCAGAGATGACTGTGAGGTTTGTGAAAGGCATTCTATTTACGTTTAATCCTTTTATAAAACTGCTTGTTTTTCTTAACAAAACAGTTTTTGAAAATTTGAGATAATTGTATATAATGTGAACCACGGAAATCCTTATTATAACATCTCTACTATTTTCTGTATTTGTATAGAAAATAGAAATATTCTTTATTTGTAGATTTTCTGTCTTCAAATGCTGATTTATCTATAATTTTGGTTGAGATAATTTGAGAATAAATATTGATTTTAAATTTGTAATAGAACAAAAATAATGACATCAATAAAATAATAAAATGGAAGGATATCTGATACTAGATGATTGTGTATGAAATTTTTTAGTCAGATTTCTTCAGCTGGTTTCGGTTTCGCGTTGAAAAAGTATGACAGACAGCCACGGTCAAATCTATAGGCGCTTTTTTCTATAAATATATATAGAAAGTCTAAAAAATCAAAACTTTAATAGCAGCACTAAAGTTAGAATCTTTTCCTAAAAGAGAAGGAGGACAGAAGCGAACAGAATGTAGGGATGGTGCAGTTGATATGGGATCTAATGACTAGAAAGAAGCTAATGGATGAGAGATTAAGCAAGGGAAATTCTACACACAGGCTGGATTTTGACTACACAACTCCTAGCTTGTGAAAGTTTCAAATTATCCAAAAACTTTAAGTATATGGAGTGTATTTATTTCCAATTCCAAAAGATTTCCCTTTACATTTTCAATTTGAAATTTTCTCGAGTCAGGCGTTGTGCAGAATTACCTTAAATATTAATAAGTTTATTTATGATTTTGTAATTTTTGATCTCAATCTTTTGTCTTTGACTTTAAATGATTTTCCTTATTTTGAACTTTTTTTAAAATACTTCTCAAATACAAGATATGATTCATTATGGAAACGGGTACAAGGGGATATGATTTCATTTATGAAAGTGATATTTTTAATATCGATATCTTTCAATAGGATCAATAGAAAAGATTTAATCAAGAGAATTTCTACATCTGAAATTTGTTAAATCTACTAGAATTTGATAAAAATAATAATGGAAATAGACAATAAAAATCAAAAATTATAGTATTATAATTAAACTAATAAATACAACTTATAATTGCTTTTTTGTTTAATTTATACCATTTTTCCTCTTTATTAGCATATCATATCTCGACCAAGTCTGATATCTTCAAAACAGAAAAACTACAAAATCGTATTATAGTACCTTTTTCATTAAATTAAAGCACTTGATAAGCTGTAAATATACTTTAAAAATATATATCTATCAATTAAATATATTCTTATTAATTTCTATGGCTTCATTCGTTTATTTTTCCAAAATAATAGCAGTATAACTCGTGTTACATTAAATTTTCAAAAAATAATATTAGTAGATTTGGTAATTTGTTCAATAAATATAGAAAACATGTCTTAGAATTGATAGGATGTAAAATCATCCTGTCTATTTCCGATTTTGTTTTCATCAGTTTATTATTGGGAATATACATACACCACATGAATAGAAAATCCCAAATTGTGAATGAAGATCCAACAGTAAAATGACGTAGATCATAAAAAGAGCATAGAATCTAATCAAAAGTAGAATGCTTGACCTATAATTAAAATCAAGCAAACTATATTTGGAATTTTCGACTCCTACTCTTGGAGTTAATTTTACCTGAAATAGGAAGTTGGAAATGTGCTATTTGTTTATAGTTAGGAAAGAAAAATATACCAATAGCCTGACAATAAAATTTTAAATTAGCATTATGAAACGATTAATTTAGCATGAAATTTAATAATTCTCCTAATCTCCAGCACAAGTAAATTGGTTGATTTTACCAAAACTATACTTATTCGGAAATAATTAAACAAAAATCAATATAAAGGTGGAGAAATTGTCTTTACTTTAAAAACAATGAAGTTGAACATATCCATTCTACTGGTTTTTAGCGCTTCAGTATTAAGTGAAGCAACTATCATCGACAACAACTTAAGCAAAAGTGAGTCTGGTACCAAATCTGACTCTAAAGACAGTGCAAAGAGTGATACCAAAGATAGTTCTACCAAAAACGATTCCAAAGACAGTGACAGTAAATCAAAAGAGGATAGCAAATCAAAGGACGGAGACAGCAAGTCTAAGGATGGCGACAGCAAAGATTCCGACTCCAAATCGGATGGAAAGAACAGCACAGCCACCAAAACGAAGCCAAAACTACCATCTAATGCAGCTAGAGGAACATTGACAATGACAGAGCCTCCAATCAGGGAAAGTTATACAGCGGCATTTATAATAGGATCAAAAGCCAAGATGGCGTGGAAATACGACGACAAATTAAAGATCAAGCCGGAGAACATTAGTATCATAGCTATACGACAAGATCCTCAGATTATTCGATATAATATAGCAACTAATCTAAGTGGAGATACAACTGAATATGTTTGGGATACAGATGCTTTTATGCAAGATCCTGATAATCCGCCTTTGGTTCAAGCTAATAACTATAAACTTTATATCTTTGATTCAGCAAGAGAATATGCTGTCGGTGCTCCACCTGGAGAATTGAATCCGTTTACTAGGCAGTTTAAAATGTATAAATCTAGTGAAGGAAGTATTTGCGAAATGTGTCTTTCAAATGGCTATTCGGTTTCACCTAAGCTATTGTTCACTTTCATTGGGTCTGCTATAGCCTTTTGGTTCATTTGATGTAGTCTTTAAATACCTAGTTATATTAAATCTTAATCCTTTTTGTTCATTTTGCGTTGTAAAATTCTTTTCAATAAGAAATGAGATAAATCCATAATAAACCAAATTATGAACTAAAAATAACTTTATGAGCTCGAAATGATCAAAAGGCAAAATTTATCTAATACGAAGCTTTGGGTTCTCGCCAAGTTCACTTTTTTAAGGTATAAATTTGAGATTTTGAATTTTTAAAATAAATGCGAATCTTAGAACCAATCCTCCTTATTAAACTGTTGCATGCAAGACATGTAGACAATTCAAAAAGACCATTTACGGCTGTAGATTTGGTTAGTTTAGAAAATATATTGAATTTAGAACCTAATCCTGATGGTGTTAGAGCTTTGTTTATCAAATCTAAATACAGCTACGAAACGAATAAAAAAGAAAACACTTTAAATATAATCGACACAGAAGCCCACACAATTAGTTCTATTTGGGGAGTATCTCATAATTTGACTAGTTATGTTGCTTGGTTAGATGAGAACAATATCATTTATCTTTATAATGGAACCATCTACAAATACCGAACTAAAACAGAAAAGATGCCAGTATCAATATTATCGAACAGCGAAGAATTTTTCAGGTATAAAAATAAGATTGATACTTATAAATACAATCCTAAAACTGGTATGTTGGTGTTTTCAAGTTATGTTGATAATCTTGACCCTAATAAGAAATTTGATTCCGCTTTAGTTTATGATCAATTGTTCATTAGACATTGGGATCACTTTATAAAAAGAGAAAAGAGCCATTTATTCTCAGTAAACATGAATAACAAGGAACAGATAGTGGATTTACTGAAAAACACCGATTTGGTATAAATTTGTATAATTGATTTGTTTTTTAGGAGTCACCTGTTGATTATACTGGCGGAATAACTGATTATAATATTTCTCCTGATGGTATTGTGATTTTATGATTTTAGGAAACTGGGTTGCGTTTGGAGCAAAAAAGCCAGGTAGAGATCAAGCTTGGTCATCTCAACAAGACATCTATTTAGTTCACACAAAAGGCGATGCTAAACTTAAGAAGATATCATTAAATAATAAGGGTGCTTCTACGAAACCTATTTTTTCACCAGATGGTAAATATTTGTCTTGGTTGCGCATGAAAGTATATATTTTCATTTTTACTGGCTTTTAGAGACCCAAATACGAGTCGGATAAGAATTATATCATTTTATATGACTTGAGAACAGGTAGGAAGAGACATTTAGCTAAAAACTGGGACCTGTCACCTGGCACCAACATATTTTCACAAAGCTCTGATAAAATTATTTTTACTGTAGGCGAGAAAGGGCACATCAAAATATTTTCTTTGGATATTTTAACTGAAGCCATTGTTAAGCTTACTGATAAACATAGTTCTACTATGGTTAAACCCCTAAATAGTGATACTTTGATCTTTGGACTTACGACTTTTGCTAGACCTTCAGAGATCACTACAATTGGACTTGATGCAACCAAATCGCCACTAAAGATACATTCACATATCAATGATGAATACCTGAAAAATATATTTCTATCTGAGCCAGAAGAATTTTGGTTTCAAGGAGCTTTGAAAGAAAAAGTCCACGGGTTTCTATTTAAGCCATATAATTTCGATCCTAATAAGAAATATCCAGTAAGTTTGATTATGCATGGAGGTCCTCAGAGTGCTTGGTCAGATCGATTTTTTATGAACCATAACTTCAATGTACATGCATCCGCAGGTCAAGTAGTTGTCGCTATCAATTTTCATGGATCAACGGGGTATGGTCAGAAATTCGTCGATAGCATTAATAAGAATTGGGGAAGCTACCCCTTCGAAGATTATAAAAAAGGACTGGATTTTTTAATAAAGACTCACACATACATTGATGGAAATAGAATGTGTGCTCTTGGAACATCTTTTGGAGGTTATATGGCTAATTGGATGAATGGTCATACAGATAAATTCAAGTGCTTTGTTATGGCTAATGGAAAATTTGATTTGAAAAGTGGCTATTATTCTACTGATGAGCTTTATTTCCCTGAATATGAATTTGGAGGTACACCTTGGGAAGTACCAGATCAGTATGTGAAGTGGTCACCTTCCACTTTTGTCGCTAATTGGAAAACCCCTACTATGGTTGTTCACGGTGCTTATGGTATTGATTTTAATGTTTTTATTTTTTAGATTATAGGATTGATTCTGGTGAAGCCTTTTCTACTTTTACGGCTTTACAAAGAAGAAATATTAAATCGAGATTTCTTTGGTTTCCTGATGAGGGTCATGGAGTATCAAAACCAGGAAATGTTGTAAGATTTATGAATGAAACTATTTCATGGGTTAAGGCTTTTGTTTAAGTTTTTATTAAACTCTATTACTGATTTGGACTTTTTCTAACTTATTGACTTTGCTAAACAATCCACACTTACAGTATCTCACAAAAAAATGGGACAACCATATTTTATATGATTGTAAGCCATATTATCTTTTATAAAATAAAAGAAAAAATATTATATTTAATAAAATATCTTAATTATATTATACGATTTTTTTCAAAAATTATCAATTGTAATAGAATGATCGATAAAATAATTTATTGGGTGTTACATAAAAAATGGGACAAAATATCCCTAATACTTTGAATATCTTCCATTTGCTTTCATAACTTCAACAACACGTTTAGGCATCGATTTTATCAACTTATTTATAAAATCGGCTGAAAAATTGTTCCAAATCAATTGTAATTCTATTTCTAGCTCCCTTATGTTGGCAAAGCTTCTTCCATTGAGTTTCTTTTTCACGAAAGACCAAATATGTTCGATGCGGTTCAAATAGGGACTCTGGCTGAGTCAAACCAGAGTCTCGATTGATTTCTCACCTAAATATTCTCTTACTACCTTCGTTGTATGTTTGGGATCATTGACATGCTGAAACACGTAGTCAACAAGCCCATTTTAGCAGCAGATTCTTTTAAATTATTTACTAATATGAGTAAATATTGATATCTAAATATATTAGGGCGTTCCGAGCAAAGAGGCACTAGAAAAAAATTAAATAAAAAATTTACTATAAAAGATTAAAGTTGAAAATTAGTATGTTTATAGATACAAACTTTCTGCATCTATTTACTTCTACATCTTTAAGGTAACTTCTAGATACCATTCATAAAACCTTTAGCATTAAGCTCCTGAATTGCGCTTTCTAGCTGAATTTCTAGTTCATGCCAATCATCATAAATGTTTTCCTTTAACTTCCTCTTTAATTGCCAAAAACAATTGAAATCAGGTGGGCTAATAGCAGGGCTATAGGAAGGATGATCACAAACCCGAATATTTTCATCAATAAAATACTGCTTTATAAGATTTGATTTATGTGGTCTAGCATTATCATGTAATAGTATAGGTACCTTGAGTTTCTTATCAGGTAATCATTTGTCTAATAATTTGATTAGGAAGATTCTATAGACATCTGAAGTTACAGTCTCTTTAGGAGCACAGAGCTTCCAATAAGCAACACCTTGAACATCCATTGTTAATATTAGCATTATCTTTTTTCATATTTAGATTGAAGTAAAAATTCAGCTGGGTCTTCATTCTTATTTCTCCATGATCGAATCTGGTCACGTTGGGGTTGCATGTATAAAGACACACAAGTTTCATTTATTGCCAAAGTTTGATTAATTAAGTTATTTTGTCTCGATAAGAGTTGCATATTGTTTTTACATGCTAACACTCTATGCTCTCTTTGCTCATCCGTGAGAAAATGAGGTACCTATTTAATGATTTTTTCATTTCTAAATCTTCTGTTAAATATCGAAATACTGTATTTTTACTACAATTTACCCGCATGGAAAGTTCGAGGCAAGACCATGTTCTAGTTTGGACCAACAATTCTTTAATTTCATCTATTACATTTTCATTTTTCGAGATATCACTTGTATCGCCTCCTCTGTTATTTTTGACCACACTGTAGCCGCTCTTAAATTTAGTAATTAAATTTTAGGCTGTATTTAGTATATAGGCACTATTTCCAACTGATTCAACTAATTACTTATGAATTATTCCAGAACTGTGTCCCGTGATTAGGCCAAATTTAATGAAAATCGACTGTTCTTTATCTGAAATTGAATCTTTTAATTTTTGCAAGCTATTCATGATAATATTCAAAATATAATTATTTATAAATAAAGCTTGTAGTATATATAAATTAATTTAAAAGTCATGGTATTATTAGTATATTATTAAAGGCGTAATTAAACAAAATTCGAGTGCCTCTTTGCGCGGAACACCCTAATATTTTCTTGAATGAATACCAGAGTTCCTAGACCACAAGCAGAGAAACATCTCCAAACATTAAACCCACCTCTGCCAAACTTGACTGTTGTTTCTACATACCTAGGATTAAACCCGTTTTTCGGTTCACGCCAAATTTATATTCTCCCATCTGAACTATAAAGATTAAACTTGCATTCGTCAGAAAAAATGATGTTTTCCCAATATGAATCCGGCATAAATATCTACTTATCACACAATTCCTTCCTTTTTTTCTATATTTTTCAATGACATTAGAGGCTTTATTATTGGACAATAAGCATATAAATTTTGACTATTTAAACACCATTTAATAGTTTGATCCGAAACCTTTTTGTTTTTTCTCTTCAAATAAAATGTTCAACCTTGGCGCACTGATAGTCGGATTTTCTTTATGAATTTCGAAGACAGTATTAATATGCTCATCATTGAGTTTATAATGTCTAAAAGAGCCTCTTTTCCTTTCAATTGTACCTTTTTGGTTATATTTTATTAAAGATCGATTTACTGTAGAACGTGGTATTGATGTCATTTGCTCTATTCTTCTAATTGTAAATCCTTGTTCCCGCAAAGACACTATTTTTCCAAATTCGTTTACTTATACCATTTTAATTTGTTTTTTAGAACTTTATTTTATTTATTAAAAAATTATTATATTTCGATTATCTTGTCCCATTTTTTATGTAACACCGAAAAAATTGACCTATCAATTACTTAATATTTTATTTTTGATAGGAGAATAAAATTATATAATAAAATAAAGATCTAAAAAATACGTTTATTTAGTGTATTAGCTTTTTATTAAAAACTAATTTAAATTAATAGTACAGAAAAATATAGTTGTCCCATTTTTTTGTGAGACACTGTAAATAATCAATGTGGCTTTTGGGATGCCAATAAATTTTCAAATTTGGTATGAAAAGTTTAAAAATAAAATGTTGACATATTTATTACTAAATAATACATTATTATTTTTTGAAAATTTTATTGAATCCCATACCTAGCCAAGGATTTTTAGGCGTAAAAGTATGTTGATCACATTCTTCAGCCATTTACAGGGTTATGCATGGTTATATTAGCATTCAACAAAAAAAATTTCAACAAGGAAATAATCACAAGAAACATACTTTATTCAAATAAATTGTTCTTTTCTGCTAGCCTTTTCTACCCATACTCTCATATTGTAATAAAATCCTACACATTCAATCTCAGAATGAAAATTTTAATCCAATGCATTTTCAATACTGATGTTTGGATTATGTGTCTTTAACGCATTATACCTGGCTTTGATCATTGAAAAGAATTCTTTGATCGGGTTTAATTCAGGTGAATATGGCACAAGGTATCTTATTGCAATTCGATTCTCCGCTATTATTTGTTTAACATCCCTTGAATGATGAAATCTTGCATTATCCATTATTAGAATTTTGGATGGATTTGCCTGAAAATAAGGAAAGAGCTTTTCTTGTATGAAGTTAATGAACCTCTCACTATTATATGCACCTGTTACGTACTCATAAGCCACCACTCCATTAACTAAAATTGCCGCCATCAAGCTCCTATTTAAGTTTCTGTTTGCAGGTACTGTAACATACGCTTTGGATTTTGGTGATGAGTACCCATATGCTCGCCTGGTATGTTGATTGAATCTTGACTTATCTAAGAAAATCAGGTTGTCGTTAGATATCATTGATACCCAAGCTGCATATTGAACATGTTTTTCAATATGCACAGGGATGTTTCTCTCAGCAGGAACTAGTGATAATCTCTTTCTGGTTAGTTTCATCCTTGCCATTCTTCTTGATACAGTTGATTGTGAAGTACACTCTTTTGTTTTGACAGAAACAATATCAAGAATCTCCTTCTGAACATAGGAGTTGTTTGTCGCGATTGCATTAAATATTACCTGACTTATATTATCTAGCTCCCTGGTTCTATTGTGGATTGTTCTTTTTCGTTTTTCAGATGCAGTTATAAACTGAACACCGCTATCATGTTGCTGAATGAGCCGACTGACGACATTTCTATCCAAATGGACTGTTTCTGCAATTTGTTTTATAGAATTCTTCTCGTCCAGTGACATTCTAATGATTATATCATAGAGCTACTTTGTTACTTGTACTCTATCTTTCCTTACCATTTGATGGATAAATTTTTTTGTTGAATGCTAATATAATAATGCATAACCCTGTAATTAAAAAAAATTAAAGAAGCCAATTTTATAATGATAAAGAATGCTAAAAATTGGTATATTTATATACTCTATTATCTCTGATAAATCCAATTCCACGAATAAAAGGCCATTTACGGCTGTCGATTTGGTAAGTTTGGAAGTCATTTCTAATCTGATTGCAAATCCCAATGGATATGAAGCCTTGTTTTTTAAGACCAAATATTCCTACGAAACCAACAAAAAGGAAGCATTCGTAAATGTAATTGACACCAGAACAAACCACACAAGAACTTTAGGCACTACATCGGATAAGATTAGTAATTATGCTTGGAAAGAGGAGAAAAACATAATCTATTTGAGTAAAGGGATTATATACCAATATGAGGTAAATGAAAGCTCCGTGGACTCTTTAGAAAAACAACACAAGGAATTTTATAAATTTGATGAGATCAAAGACTTCTTACAATAATGAGACTGACCGTTTGATATTTTCAAGTATTGTTGATAATCCAGACCCTGCTACAAAATTCGATTCTGCTCTAGCTTATGATCAATTATTTGTAAGACATTGGAATCACTTTGTAAAAAGAGGAAAGAATCATTTATTTGTAGCAGATCTAAAGGCAAACACTACTAGAGATTTACTTAAAGACACCGATTTGGTACACAAAACATATTAATCATCATTAGGAATCACCATTGCACTATAAAGGAAGTGTTTCTGATTATAAAATGTCTTCTGATGGTATTTTAACTTGTATATTTTTCAGGAAATTGGGTTGCATTTACAGCAAAAAAGCCAGGAAAAGATCAAGCATGGCAAACTGAACAGAATATCTATCTTATGTCTACAAATGGAACAGATAAGCCTAAAGACCTTACTCTAGATAACAGTGGAGTAGCAAATAACCCTATATTTTCACCAGATGGCAAATACTTATCGTGGCTTCAAATGGATGTACTATTAGAATAATTTTTTAGAGGCCTAAATATGAAACTGATAAAAGGGAAATCGTCTTGTACAACTTGAAGACCAAACAGAAGAAATTTATTGCTCGAAATTGGGGCTTATCGCCAGCTTCCAGTCTTTTCTCAAAAAATTTAACAAAGATTATTATGACTGCGATTGAAAAGGGACATACTAAAATCTTCTCTTTGGATTTAAGCACTCAGAAGATAACCAAATTGACCAATAAAAACACAGCAACAAATTTTAACAACTTTGGAAATGACAAGTTATTATTTGGACTCACTTCTTTCTCTAATCCTTTGGAAATTGCAACCATTGGCCTTGACTCGAAAGAAACCCCCCTCAAAGTACACACGGATACCAATGAAGCACTTCTTAAAGAAGTTTACATATCAAAACCAGAAGAATTTTGGTTTAAAGGAGCATTAAATGATACAGTACACGGATTTCTTTTTAAGCCTATCAATTTTGGTCCAAAAAAGAAGTATCCTGTAAATTTGATCATTCACGGAGGACCGAAAAGCGCATGAGTAGACAAATTCTTTACAAGCCACAATGTCAACGTGCATGCATCATCGGGGAGAGTTGTAGTGGCTATCAACGTCTATGGATCGGTGGGATATGGCCAAAGGTTTGTAGATAGCATAACTCAAAATTGGGGAAGTCATCCATATCAAGATTTGATGAAAGGATTGGATTATTTGATCAAAACAAGAAGTTTCATAGATAAAGCTAAAATGAGCGCACTTGGGACATCCTACGGAGGATATATGGTCAATTGGATGAATACATCTACAACCAGATTCAATTCTTTTGTCGTGGTTAATGGAAAGTTTGATTTGAGCAGTGGCTATTATTCTACTGATGAGCTTTATTTCCCAGAATACGAATTTGGAGGAACACCTTGGAAAGTACCTCAACAATATACAAAATGGTCACCTTCTGCTTATGTTACTAGGATGAACACTCCTACTATGGTTGTTCATGGGGCTAAAGGCAGTTTCTCGGCTTCATTTATTTTTTAGATTATAGAGTGAATGCTTCTCAAGCATTTTCTGTTTTCAACGCTTTGTAAAGACGAAATGTCACCTCTAGATTTTTGTAGTTTCCTAATGAAGGTCATAGTGTTAAAATTCCTGCAAATACTGTCAAATTTATGAATGAAACTATTGATTGGATTAACAAATTTACTTGATTAAATTTATTATTTTTATTTCATTCCCGCAGTTTATAAAACATTACATTTAAGTCGATTAAAAATATTAGACTACAATATTTTTCCAATTTAAAAATGATTACTGTATTTTTAAATTCCTAGAATTTGGTCTTTTCGGAATTTAGAGATTTTAATAGGTGATGTGGATCTTCCCTTTTAGGTTAAAACATATTTTCTACTAATGGCATTTTATTTTCGTTCAGAATAGTCCCTTTTTGATTCTCTTCTTAATTCAACCAAAGAATCAAAAAGGGACTACTCTGAACGAAAATAAAGTACCATTTATACGATTTCCCAGTCTATTTAAAGTTTTCTTCAGTCGATTTAACAATTTTAGCAATTGATTTAACACCAAAGTGAAACATTTTAACGTTTTTTGCAGTCAATTTAACAACTAAAAGGGATATTTAACGTTTATGGAAAACAATTTAACGATGTTCTCATTGAAGTTAACAACAAAGCAGACAAAATACAATGATAGAAATGATAGTAAAATCTAGTCTTAAAGTAAAAAGATATAGGATATGTAGGTTATCGCATTTAGATTAAAAATAAAGATATCATTAAAATATCCCAGTTACTTGGAATAGGATGTAAATTCTTTAAATAAAGTATTAGGAAATAGATTTGATAATAAAATTAATCAATAACAGTTGAGTGTAAGAAAATGTATTGTGTTTAAATTATTCACTCCTTTTTATATGAATTCCTTGATTTTTCGCCAATTAAACTTAAAAGGTAAACATCGAGATTGAGAACCAGACCTTCCAGAAATTTTAAAAATAAATGATAAACGAGAAGAGGTGTTTTTTGGGTATTCTTATATTGTAAAGTTTATCATTACTTGATTTTTAAAAAACTATATCTTGAATATCTGACGATCAGAATCTCTCTTGAAACGAAATTTCGACCCAGATATTTCAGACTTATAAATAAACACAATATTAAATAAGAACCATTAAAATAAAGATGTACTTTTGAACTAATTAATTTTTCAGCAATAAAAAACCTCCTCTTACCATCGATCATGTAGACTTGTACGCTCTTATAATTAAGAAAAATAATATAGAAATTTCTAAACTATCCAGTCTTATATCCAGATTTTTTTTTGTAAATTTATATATTTATATGCATTTTTTAGTTCGATTTTTTTTCTAAGGTTGTTCATAGACATAAAAAGCCATAAATTGTTTATTGATGAGTATAAGCTAATACTGCAGCACAGTTTGTGATATTGCGGGCCATATATCTAAAATATCCTTCACAGTCTTCTTCATTTACATAAGGTACAGCCGAAATCACAATATCTTTTAATAAACCATCTTCTCCTAGCCTAATTTTAGAACGCACTTTATTTTTAATTTTTGAAAATGCATTTTCTATTATTGGATTCAACCAGGGGTTGGTAAAAATTAATTTCCCTACAATTTTCAAAAAAATTTCTCAAAAGCAATTAATTTTAATTGCGAAGACCCGAAATCAATTAATTTTACAATTGCAATTAATTGGTGCCGTAGCAAAACATTCGTTTCGATTAAAAAAACATTTATTAATGTTTCAATTCGCCAAAAATTCGAAGATTCCAAAAATCGCTATTGACTTTAAGGAACAGAATGAGCACCAAGTTCTTGGTAGCACAAAATTTATAGTATCAGATAATATGTGAGGTGCCTTGCTGAAGAATCTTTCTACATCATTGCTAGTAGGAGAAACCATAGCCACATTATAAGTATCAGCCTTTTTAATCTTTTTTTCTTGCAAGTATCTGAGAAGAAAAATTAGTGTGCTCAGGCACATCACCACTATCAAAAGCAATACAAACAGTTTTAAAATCAGATAAAATCTTAATCTGCTCAATAGATAATTCAGACCCTTTGAGATAACCAACCACAGCATACTCAAACACAGGAGAATATAAAATTTTAGCATTAGTAGCCAAATAATAATCCATAGATGGATAAATATCAACTAAACCATCAAAAAGAGATCAGTCAGATATGTTTTCTTTGTTCTTATTATTTAGATAATTTATTATGTCTATATCTAATTGTTATAAAGTCTGATACAATGATATAAATAATAAGGTTCTTTATTAAAAAGAATTAGGATCCTAAATGTTTGCCAGCGCCATTCTTAAATTGGTTGGCTTGAACCGGTTGACTTAGACAGCCACCTAAAATTACGTTGAAATTAACGTAGCCGAAATGAATAATATTATGGACCGAACCGACATATGCTCCCCTGCCAACTTCAAGCTGCGTCCTCGTAGATTTAGACCCCCTAGAAAGGTATAGTTTGACTTTGTTGCAGTTAACCCTCCTTGTGTAGCTACTATCTAACTCTTCAACAAAAAAAGTACCATTATCAAACAATTGCGTAACTCTGCTATGGTCAATCCATTTAAAGAAAAGTTTGGCGCTTTTGGTGCTCTCTAATTTATCTTTATACAACAAAACAAAATCTCCTACTGCAAAGCTGTTGGTATTTCCAACTTTTGAATCATGTAAATTTTTTTCTTTTAATTTAGTTTTGATTATAGAGTCAATAGCACTGCTTCTTATCTCCTCCAACAGTTTAAGCTATACCAACCTATCTGGAATTCTAGTATCGTCATTATTAATATTATAGAGTCTTTCCATCCTAATATTGTTTAGTTGCACTTCAATTGGTATGATTGCGCTCTGTTCATAAATATTCTCAAACGGAGTGTGTCCAGTACTTCTTTTGTAACTAATATTATAGAAGAATGTAATATTCTTTAAAACTTGTTACCAATCTGTGCCGTTTTCTTTAATTACTTTCCTAAGCATTGCGATAATTGTCCCGTTGCATCTCTCAGTCTGACCATTTGTTTGAGGCCTATACGGGGTAAATGTCAAGTGATTAATTTTCATTTCATCATTTAGTTTTGCAATGGTCTCGTTTACAAAGTGCGAACCTCTGTCGCTTATTAAGTTTACCGTACAGCCAAACTGTGTTATGATGTGAGTGTGAAAAAACCTTGCAGTTGTTTTTGTATCTGCTTTCTTTACTCCTAAAGCCACCACCCACTTGCTAACATGCTCCACAGCCAGTAATACATAAAGGTTTTTCTTTTACATAATATTAAAGGTCCAATATAATCAATGCCCCACTTATCAAATATCGAAATGGACATAATAGGATCCAATGGTTTTGAATACTTCGACTTCTTCCGATTAGATCTTTGACACGAATCGCAGCAAAGACAATGCTCATAAGCGTCCTTAAAAAGTGATTTCCAGTAATATCACAATCTCAATATGTTTTTGGATGTGCACCAGGAGTAAAAGTGACCATCTCCGCATTCCATTTCATGGAACTGGTCAAGTAATTTCTTTTTATAACAAGTAGGTACTACGAGTCTAAGCTGTCTATCACGGCATATTTTTCACAAGGATCCGTTCACTATCTTGTAACTGCTTGAATCGTTTTTAAAGCGCTTTATTTCGTTCAAAGACATTGATATTGCCTCATTTAAGTACTTGTAAATATTATATTCATAGCTATCACTTTTCTGATCTAATAAAATACTCATTACTCTACAATTAAATAGATTATCGTCTGGAAGTTCTTCGCTTGAACGTGAAACCTAGAGCTTTTGTTAATATATCTTGACAAACTATCAGCATTAGTATTTTTTTCACCTTTTTTATAGATTATAGAAATATCAAACTGTTGTACCAAAGCAATCCATCGACTGTCTCCCGCTCGTAACTGTATTGTTTAAGATGTTCTAATATCATTTTTATCTGTATACAAATTAAACCTACCGTATATTAAATAATGATGGAATTTTTTAGAGCAAATATTATTGCTAGACCTTCTCTATCCATCGCAGAATAATTTGTTTCGCTCTTGAGTAGTTTGCGAGATGCATAATAAACCGGATGCTCGCCATCCTCATATGTTTGGAACAAAATCGCGGCCACCATATGATCACTGGCATCTGTATTGACACTAAACGGGATGTCCCAGTTCGGACTTTTCAACACAGGCACAGAAGTTAAAGCATTTTTAAGACTTGTGAAAGATTCTATTTCTGATTGGACCCATGTGAGTTGTTTTTTTTGAATAGTTCTCTTAACGGATGAGCTTTTTTAGCATAATCCTCTATAAATCGCCTGTAGTAACCAGTTATACCTAAAAAATCTCTCACATCATTCTTTCACTGTGGATATCCAAACTCCTCTATTTTCTCAACAAGTTCTTTATTAACTGGAATCCCTTTAGCAGATACAGTATGCCCTAATATTTTACCCTCAGACTTGAAGAATATGGATTTTTCCTCGTTCAAGCTAATTCAATTCTGTTTAAAAGCTTCAAATGGCTCATTCAATCTGGCAAGATGACACTCTCTACTGCTGAAAATGCACACATCGTCAATGAAAACGCGGGCAAATTCTTCCATTGGCTCACCTACTATAGAATTCATTAGCCTTTGAAAAATATAAGGAGCATTCGTGAGTCCGAATGGCATAACTCTAAAGGCAAAGATTCCCCATGGACTCACGAATGTAGTCAATGGTTGGTCCTTTTCTTCTATCTCGAATTGATAAAAGCCACTCCAACAATCAATAAAGCTGTAAGCCTCGTGCCCACTAACATCATCAATAATCTGATCTATAAAAGTAAGCGGATATTTATCCTTCACGCTTGCTTGATTTACTTGTCTATAGTTTATGCACATTCTTATTTTGTTCCCTTTCTTTGGAACAATTACGAGTGGATTTACCCAATCTGTACTAAAGTTGGCATTCAATTGCTCCTGTATCTCATTATAAATCGCTTCTTTGTGTTTTGGATTCAATCTTCTCAACTTCTGCACAACAGGTTTTGCGTGTGGAATTATATATATTTTGTGTTTAACTAATTTATTTTTCTTCAATTACACGTGGGAATTAACAAATAAATCCATAAACTTCTCTTTAATTTCCATCAATCTTTTGTCTTCTATTGCTGAAATGCTTTCTACTTTGTTCCATTGACCTGCAGACTCTAACAAATTGACACTCCCTGCGTTTAATTTGACTTTTTTGGCCTTAATAGAGCTCTTTATACTCCCAAAGATTATTGTTTCTTGATTATTGCCGCTATTTTGAGTGGAACCTTCCTTGATTACTTTAATAATATGGCAACTCTGATCCGAATTTTCGTCGCTACTTTCACTAGATGATCCATCGTTCTCACTGTCGCTTCCGTCGTATTCAGAATCATTTATGTTTTTGTCGCATTTACTTGCTCATTGCCTTTAATTGATGCTTCATTTATATTTAAGCTTCTTCTACTAAACTGTATTCTGGCCTTTTCTTTACCATTATCTATATGGATCCGTCCTACCTTATAGTGTATTTTACCATTGTCATTACTTAACCATGACCTTCCTAAAAGTACTTTATAAGATGAATAACTATCACCTTCTAATACGACAAAGTCCGTTTTGACAACTACACCTACTGATTCGACCTTGCATCCCCTAACAATTCCAAATACTTTTAATGGTTTTGAGTCAGCACCAGAAAAGGAAACTTTTTTGTACTACATCATCAGCAGTAAGCCCGATATTGTTTAAATAGTCAATTATAACTACATTAACTGCACTCTCACAGTCATTAAACACTGCTCAATATACAGACTGTTAATATAAAAAGGAATAGCAGGGTTTTCAGATGACACTTCTAGGCCCGAACTTTCTATTCTTTTTACTTTTTGAGCTGATCGTTTGGTTTTAAGACCATTTTTGCAGCCACTCTTAAAAAGCGGTGACCATTCAGTAAGCTCCTTTATGCTACATTCAACTTTGACATTTTGCATTTTCTCCCAAATTTGTGCTTTTACTTCTTCTTTGCTTTTGTCAACCATTCTAGAACTTTTTTAGTCTTAATCTTCTTATTACACTCACTAACGTCGCTGGCATTATCTTGCTTCGTTTCTGAAACGGTTATTTTAATTTATAAAACGTCTTTGAAAGGCTCCTCTTGTTTTAATAGTATCGAATTGACTTTTTTGTCGGGTTCTTATACTTCCATATTTGTCCTGCAATTTTTAGAGAAATGCCCTTTCTTACCACATTTATAGCAAGTTAGTTCACCTCTTCTATTATTATTTCTTTCGCTTTTAGCAATAAATATTTCTAGCTTACTTAATAGCTGTGTCAAATCATCCACCAAATAGCTATCATTTTTTCTGCTGGTGCTTCGTTTTTTGTAGCCGTTTTGTATCTACCTTCGTTCATATGACCATATTCTTTGGTATACATGATTCGCTCTTGATTTATATCGTTATATGGTTGAACCTGGAACGGTATAACCGGTTAGACTGATGACAATTTTTGTTCACTGAACCGGTGTGAAATAGGTCCGGATTGAAGTTTGATGCATTCTTCCCCTTAAGCACCAATTCGTGTTGTTTTGCCATAGTGATTGCTTCTGCATATGTTTGATGATTTCTAACCAACACATACTACTTAGTAATTGGCCTCAAACCGCTTATAAACATGTTAAGAACCAATCCTTTTGCGTCATGAATGTCCTCTATTCGTTTATTCAAATACTGCACATACTCCATCACACTCCTATTGCCCATTTCAATCGTCTTGAGGGATTGCAAAACCTCCTCCCAGGTTTTTACTTCTTTAAAGTTTTCAATTAAAGCATCTTTTACCTTTTTATAATCATTTGTTGTTGTGAAATCTAAGGTTTTTTAGAAATCTAAGGCGCATCCATCCATTAAAACACTGAGGTATTCTGACCACTTGTACTTAGCAACAGCCCCTAAGGTCCTTTTTCTTTCGAATTCAGTAAAGAAATCTTTGATTTTTTCGTTATCCTTCCCGTAGAAGGGGTTTATGTTAATCATCATTGTATTCTTTCTTGTATTAATATTTGTTCTCGGCAAGAACTCAAATTTTTCTTATGTCAGATATGTTTTCTTTGTTCTTATTATTTAGATAATTTATTATGTCTATATCTAATTGTTACAAGGTCTGATATAATGATATAAATAATAAGGTTCTTTATTAAAAAGAATTAGGATCCTAAATGTTTGCCAGCGCCATTCTTAAATTGGCCGGCTTGAACCGGTTGACTTAGATCGCCACCTAAAATTACGTTGAAATTAACTTAGCCGAAATGACTAATATTATGAACCGAACCGACAGATCTTTCTTTTAATAAATTCATACTATCTTTTGTAAAGCTATAGTGATTGAATCAAATCCTTGTAAATCTTTGAAAATAATCTCCAACTCCTTAAATTCTTTTGAATTTAAAGAAAGAGCTTTTAATTCTTCATCATTTTCATCTAAAAAAGGAAATAATTCAAAATATCGTTTAACCATCACATAAGTTGAGTTCTAACGCGTTGAATTATAATTTTTAGCAACTAAATCCGTTTTACAGAGCTATTCATTTTTATGCACCCATTTATTCATTTTTATATACCCATTTATTCATTTTTATGCACCCATTTATACAACCTGATAATAATTTTGATCTTTTTGATAAATTGCAATTTTAAAAGTTAAAAACATTGGTTTATTTATTAACAAGACTTTTTCTTGTGCTATTTTCACCATTTTTTTAAAAAAATACCATGATCTCTGTATTTTTAATGAATAAACTTTTCAAATCTGTTTTTTATTGTAAAATTTAATATGAAATGTTTTTGGGCTTTGACTTAAGAAAAATAATTACGTTTTTTTAGTTTTGAAAGTGTTATTTTAGATTGAAATCGTAACTCTTTGGAGATTTTATATAAAAATAGTTTTATTATAGAATATATACCATTTCTCAGTCAATTTAATCAATTTTTCGATCAATTTAAACATTTTCTCAGTCAATTTAATCTTAACTTCAACACTCAAATTTATGAACTCTAGTTGGATTAAGATGGTACTTTTACTATTTTAGAAAATTTCAAATGTATATTTTAATATGAAAAAAACAAAACTATTGTGAGATGGTATTTAGATAATTCTTTTTATAGAACTGTTTATAAACAGTTACTAGTCACCTTAAAATTTCCAAACTCGATATTTATATAACTAATTGATCCTAATAAATCTTTTTTTTTAAATTTTTATTAAACTAGTTTTTTACATTGATAATGGAGCAAGGACAAAAATTTATTGAAAATATACAAACTAGAGCATCTAAATATGAAAAAATTGCTAATTTTAAAAGACAAAACTTAGTTACAATGGTTGATAAAGAAGGAATTTCTATTAAAGATGAGTCTAGTATACTCCAACTAAACTATAGTACAGCTCGTAGTATTTTGCGCTCATTTAAATTAAATGGATCAAGTGATCATATTCCTAAAGGTGGTAGCAATAAACGTTTTTTAACTGAAGAAGTAAAGGACAAAATCGAAACTATGATTTCTGAAAATTCAGGTTTATCACTTAAAGAAATGAAAAATATGCTAGAATGTTATATTGGACCACCATTTACAATATCCTTATCTTCGATTGATAGGTGTTTAAATGATCTTTGTATTACATTAAAAAAAACACATAGGGAATTAAATATTGTTAATTCACCAGCTAAAGTGAATCAAAGAAAAGAATACTCTTTGTAGTCCAACAATAACTTTTCTATTGATTATTCTAAAGTAATTTTTGTCGATGAATCTTCTTTTAATCTTCATTTACAGAGGACATATGGGAGTTCCAGAATATGTGAAAGAGCAAATGTAGCCATTACAACAATCAAAGTACGCTCAGTTAGTTTGATATCTAGCATTAGTAGCACTAGAATGTGTTTTTCAAAGATTATTTCAGGAACTACTATAAATGGAGAAATTTTTTCGACATATCTAGTAGAACTTTGCGATTTTCTTAAAAATTCTTTGAACATGCAAGAAGCATGTATAATATTGGATAAATCAAGAACACATAGACCTCAAGATTTAATTAGAATTACTGAAGAATATGGATTTGAATTTAAGTTTTTATCGCCATATTCTTACATGCTCAATCCTGTTGAGAATGCATTTTCAAAAATCAAAAATAACGTACGCTTTAGGTTGAGGCAAGGAGAACAAGGGTATTTACAAGAAATAGTCTCTTCTTCTGTGGAATCTGTAAATTCCGAAGATTGTAGCGGATATATTCGTTATATGGCACGCAATATAACCAACTGCGCTGCAGGACTACTTTATGCTCACCATTAAATTTTATTTATTTATTTTTTACTTCCTATAAAAATCCTTTAACTATACTAAGTTAAAAGTTGCTCAATAAATAAATAAGAAAGTAAACCTTAATTTTATATAGTGATTTTGATGCATTTATAACAAAAAAGATGTTTAATCATAGTAATAGAAACTTGGTTCATAAAGTTTAATATATACTATTTTCTAGTCAATTTGAACATTTTACTAGTCAATTTATTTAATATTTAAGTATTGATTAAATTGATTGAGAAAAGGATTAAATTGAATGGTAAAATGATTAAATTGACTGAGAAAATGTTGAAATTGTTCGGGAAATGGTATATTTAATTTAAATAATTATATTAAACATATCTTTAATTAATTTAAAGTCTATTGGGGCCCTCAGTGGTATAGTGGGATCTTTCACAGCTCTCATCAAACAGGTCTTGGTTCAACCCTCTTAGAGCTCATAAGAAAAAGGTACTAAAAAGTCCGGTTTTTGAGGGCTAAGCCATATTATTGGTGTTCCTTTTTTCGTCAAACAGTCCTTTTTAAACAAAGTTTATTGAAAAAAATCTAAAGTGGTCAGCCAGTATTTTCTTATCTCTATATATAAAATGGGACAAAATTTTCGAAACATAATTCTATTCTAATTAGTCGAGGAATTTTAGTTTCTTGAATGCATAAAATAGTAAGAATGAAAATAAATTTATGTATTTATCAACTTTACTATCCATAAAATATCTGTTAGTTATATTTCTTGCCATTTTAGTTGATTCCTCAATCTATTTTCACTATGATGGACTAATATTCTAGAATTATAACAGAGGCTTCAAAAATTTGGTCCCAAATTTGAAGATCTGCGTGTGTGTTATCGAACTCCTCCTTTAGTTTTTAACCAATAATTTTGAAACTTTAGACATAGATTAAGATATATTAGGAGGGTGACGTTACTATTTATCTTTTTTAAATAGGCCTTCTAGGCTCTATAAATGAAGTTTTAGTGATACAAGCACTAAAAGAATAACATTTTAACCAATCAAAAACCGCCATTTTGATTATGATTCTTGATATTGATAAAAGTTTTCTATTTTTTACATTTAACATCTAAAGATATTACAGGCATTGATTTAGTTAAAAAGAAATAAGAATATCGATTAAAAATTTAAAGATCTAATCAAATTCCAATGAATTTGTATTCTTTTATCTCTATATATAAATCTGAAAATCTGAAAATCTGTGTGTATGTGTGTATGTGTGTATGTGTGTATGTGTGTATGTGTGTATGTGTGTATGTGTGTATGTGTGTATGTGTGTATGTGTGTATGTGTGTATGTGTGTATGTGTGTATGTGTGTATGTGTGTATGTGTGTATGTGTGTATGTGTGTATGTGTGTATGTGTGTATGTGTGTATGTGTGTATGTGTGTATGTGTGTATGTGTGTGTATGTATGTGTATGTATGTGTATGTATGTGTATGTATGTGTATGTATGTGTATGTATGTGTATGTATGTGTATGTATGTGTATGTATGTGTATGTATGTGTATGTATGTGTATGTGTATGTATGTGTTATCGAACTCCTCTTTCAGTTTTTAACCAATACATTTAAAACTTTAGACATAGATCAAGATATATTACGAGGGTCACGTTGCTATTTATCTTTTTTAAATAGGCCTTCCAGGCTCTAAAAATCGATGTTTTAGTGATACAAAGACTAAAAGAATAACCTTTTAACTAATAAGATATCACTATCTTGATTATCTTAATAAAACTTTTATATTTTTTAAATATAGAATCTAAAGATATTAAAGACATCCATTTAGTTATTAATAAGAAGTAAGAATATTGATTAAAAAAGTAGAAATATAATCAATTTTCAATGAATTTATCTTTAATTATATAGATCTTAAAATATATTATGAAAGTAAGTAATAAAGAACATAAGGAGATACTTAATGAATATACTAAAAAAAGTAAATCATTTATTTAAATTATTAGATTAAGAATTAACCTCAGTAATAAAACTTTTGAATAATTCAACATTGAAATTAAAGATAATTATTATTAAATAATATTACTCTTTTGGCTACAATTTCTTATTTTTTCTAAGTAAAAAATGATATAGTATGTAACATTAAAATAAAATATTATAAGTTACCTATTATTAAATAAATTGGTTGATTTAGTCTCTATATATAAATCTGTTATCGAACTCCTTCAGTTTTTAACGAATAATGTTAAAACTTTGTATATTAAGATATATTACTATTTGTCTTTTTAAAATAGGATCTATAAATTTTAATTTTAGTGATATATACGAGATTATGCATAAAAAATATGTATTGTAATCTCATTGAAGCCACTATTTTAACTGGATGTGCTAAAGGGCAAGATGTATTGATACCACGGATTCCTTTTATTCCGAATGCTCTTCCATTCGATTTCAAAAGATTGCAATTTCCAATTTCTTTAGCTTTTGCCATGTCAATAAATAAGAGTCAAGGGCAGACACTAAAAGTGGTAGGAATAAATTTAGATAATTACTGCTTTCCTCATGGTCAGTTGTATATGGAATGCTCAAGAGTTGGAAATCCAAATAATTTATTCATTTTAGCATCTGATGGAAAAACAAAAAATATAGTATATCCTAGACTCTTCAATAAATAAAATAATAAAACAAACTTTTAATTAATAAAACCATTTTATATATATAAATAAAAATATATGTGGTGCGAAGCACCACCGTGCAGCTTGTAATTAAATAAAATCTTCTCGACGTCTTGCTTTTTCTAGCCATATTCGCATGCTCCTATAAAATTCTCGACACTGAGTTGAATAATCATTCTCAGGCCCTAATATTAGATCAATACGTTCTTTAATAGAAAGATTTGGATTCGAAATCTTCATACTATTACGCCGTTTCACGCAAAGAGGTAAAGGAAAAAATTTAAATGAAAAAATAATTATGAGATATAAAAAGATGAAACTTTGTAGTTTATGTATATGAACCTTCTACTTTTATTCATCGCTCCATCTTTCAGCTAGCTGCTGAATACCTTCATATGACCCTTTATATTAAGTTCCTAGATAATATTCTCTAGTTGTGATTCCAACTCTTCCCAATTGTCATAATCATTTTCTCTTAACTTCCTCTTTGATTTACCAAAACAATTAAAATCAGGTGGACTTATATCTGGACTATATGGAGGATGATACCAAGTGCGGATTTTGTTATCATCAAAAAAATCCATTACAAGCTTTGATTTATGAGGTCTTGCATTATCCTGTAAAACCGTAGGATATTTTAATTTCTTATCAGGTAGTCATTTTAGTAAAACTTCATTAATAAAGCCTATATAGACTTCTGAAGTTACCGTCTCTTTAGGTGCACAAAGCTTCCAATATGCAACACCATTATAATCCATTGCTACTATAAGCATTATTTTTCTCTGATAGTTTGATTGTGCTAAAATTTGTGGTGGGCTTTCGTCCTTAGTTCTCCAAAATCGAGACTGGTCACGCTGAGGTTGCATATATAAAGTAAGCCAAGTTTCATCTAAAGCCAATCTTCTGTTTATTAGGGGGTTTGTTTTGATAAATGCTTCAAATTATATCTACATACTAATACTCTATGTTCTCTTTGTTTCTGTGTGAGAAAATGAGGAACCCATTTTCTCAAAAATTTCTTCATTTGTAAATCTTCTGTTAAATAACGATAAACAGTAGCTTTGCTACATTTTTCTAATATGGAAAGTTCGAGGCACGAAAAGGCTTTACTTTGAGCAAGATATTCTTTAATTTTCTCAATTCTATTTTCTTTTATTAAATGATTACTTGTATCGCCTCCTCTAGTGTCTTTAACGCAATTTTGGCACTCATTAAACTTTGAAACAATATTTTTCACTGTATTATATTTATAGGCATTGTCTCCTATCGTTTTAACCAATTCATTGTGTATTATTCCCGAACTGTGGCCTAGAATTACTCCAAATTTGATAAATACACGTTATTCTTTATCGGTTATTGAATTTTTATAAGTTATCCATTATATTAATTTAAAAAAATATTATTTAAAAATAAAGCTTTATTTATAGAAAATATTATATATAAATTTTGGCACTAGATATTAATTTTCATGTTTATTATTAATTATAATTCGCTTACCTTTTTGCGTAAAACGGCGTAATATTATGTTTTACTTTAAACATCGAGAAAAACTCTTCAAAAGGGTTTAGCTGCGGTGAATATGCAACGAAAAAGTTGAATAAAATTCAATTTTCTCTTAAAAATCTAATGACTTCCGCCGTTCTATGAATACTAGCATTATCTATGATCAAAATCTTACCTGGATTAGAGGCTAAATATGCCATAAGTTTTGTTTTAATGAATTCAATAAAGTTGCCACCTTTGAAGCGCCCAGCTTTTGTTGATATGAGATAACCCCATTAATGCCTATTGCAACTATTACACTGTTCTTTTTACATATATTTGCTGGTACAAGGTTATAAGCTTTGGTATTTTCTTTGGAATATTCATAGTGCCTTTTAGTATGTAAATTTATGCCTGTTTCGTCCAAGAAAATAATATTATCATCAGATATTCTTGATATTTCTGTTGAATAAATCGATTTTTTATCCAATTTTTCAGAAGCGTTTCTTTCCTCCAGAACAGAAGTTAATCTTTTCCGTGTAATTTTCATCTTTTTTAGTTTTCTCGATACTGTTGGCTGAGAAATATTTATTTGATTTTGATCTTGTACGATTTTTCAAGTTCTTGTTAATTATAAGCATTTTTTGTTGAAATAGAAGAAAAAATCGTTTGATCGATATCAGAAAATGAACTATTTCTTTCCAAGCAAGTTTTTCTCAGTTTATCTCCTGCTGAAATAATTTGTTCTCCATTTTCGCCTTTTTGGATTATATTTCTAACAGTTTTACGATCTAAATTTGTTGTATTTGCAATTGTATATTTGTTTGTTTGTGCCATATTATTGACAAGGTCGAATAATTTTTTAGTAATATTTTTTCTTACCACTTTAATATCAACATTATTTATTTGTATATTTAATTCTTATTATATTGAAAAGTGTGTATAAAAATTAATAAATGTGCGAAAAAATATTTTCAATATAATTATTTAAATTTGAATAAAAAATTAATATAGTTATTTAAATTAAATATATTCTATAATAAAACTATTTTTATATAAAATCACCAAAAAGTTACGTATTTCAATCNTTTGTTTGTGCCATATTATTGACAAGGTCGAATAATTTTTTAGTAATATTTTTTCTTACCACTTTAATATCAACATTATTTATTTGTATATTTAATTCTTATTATATTGAAAAGTGTGTATAAAAATTAATAAATGTGCGAAAAAATATTTTCAATATAATTATTTAAATTTGAATAAAAAATTAATATAGTTATTTAAATTAAATATATTCTATAATAAAACTATTTTTATATAAAATCACCAAAAAGTTACGTATTTCAATCTAAAATAACACTTTCAAAACTATAAAAAACGTAATTATTTTTCTTAAGTCAAAGCCCAAGGACATTTCATATTAAATTTTACAATAAAAAACAGATTTGAAAAGTTTATTCATTAAAAATACAGAGATCATGGTATTTTTTTAAAAAATGGTGAAAATAGCACAAGAAAAAGTCTTGTTAATAAATAAACCAATGTTTTTAACTTTTAAAATTGCAATTTATCAAAAAGATCAAAATTATTATCAGGTTGTATAAATGGGTGCATAAAAATGAATAAATGGGTATATAAANATTTATCAAAAAGATCAAAATTATTATCAGGTTGTATAAATGGGTGCATAAAAATGAATAAATGGGTATATAAAGATGAATAGCCCTGTAAGACGAAGACCTGCGCTTTTCTTAATAGTTTCAAGCTTTACCATAATCTTATGAGTTTGTTTTATCGCTTCATCTAACCCACCTTTAGTAATATACTGCTTTACCGCTAAATTAAACCGATGACTATAGCATCCTATTAAAGACAATCCGTTATCATTAGCTATTGTTAAATTAGTCTTACAATTGTCGCCACTCAAAAACGATACATTCTCTATTGATTTATCATACAACTCGAGTGTTTCGTTAAAAAAAAAGAGTGTATGCAACAGCAGAAATAGTGTATTCTTTTTCTTCGTCATAATGAGTAATTGATTTAAATGCAAGCAAAACCTAAAAATTATTTAGTATCTTGTGGTAGTTTTTACTTGTTTTTTGTGGAATCAATAGTGTAAATTGCGAAGATGGCTACATAGTGGTCACTACCATCTGATTAACCGTCAAACATGATTCCCATCATTTTTGGTAATTCTTTGATAATCTCTAATACTATTCTTGATCCTAATAATTCCATATAAGCTCGCAAAGACTTTGAGCAAATTGGACAATATTTGCTGAATTCTCTTACACATTCTTTGTCAACAATTGAAATTGGAGAAGTTGTTTTGAGAACTTATTTAAGCCAGTCATATATATCGTTGCTTTTTTTAATAAAAGCATCTAAAGTTGGCTCTGATTGCTTTTCCATTTGATCGTGTTCTTCTCTATGCTTTGATAAAATTTGATTTAAAAGGTTTGTATAACCTTTATTTTTTTTGTTTTATCAGTGTGTTACACTTGCATCTCCAGATACTTGCTAATGGGTTATCTGGATCAATAACTTCTGTATGAAACTTCATACACACTTGCTTCGGACTTGACATTAAATCTAACTTCTTTGGATGAAAATTTGCTACCCTTATTAATTTAACCGTGGTAAAAACTCGATTTTTTTCAACCAAAAACACTAATAATTTATTTTAATAATTTCAATTAATTGCAATTAATTTCCCTACAATTTTCAAAAAAAATTCTCAAAATCAATTAATTTTAATTTCTAGAGTGCGAAATCAATGAATTGTTACTAATTGATTGCACTAATTTAAATTACCATTAATTTTTACCAATCCTTGGTTTTAACATATATGAATAACTTGATAAAGAATGGTATGTATAGCCATATTTCTGACTTATCCTACTAAGGTCTTCATTCCTATGTGTGTGGGAATTATCAAGTATTATACATACAGTTTCCATTCGCTTAGTGTTTTTAAGGTAATTGCAAAGCTCATCAAAGTATTCTGAAAAAATAGCTGCATTGATTGTAGTGTCAGATATAACTTTTGAATAGCACATTCCATAAATGGTAATACTTGAAATAAGGCTAATAGATCTCCCATGTACTTTAGGTATGACAGAATTCACCCTTGTTCCAGCCTTGGACCTAGCTTGAGTTCTCTGCAAGTGAAGATAAAAAGAACTTTCGTCGACAAGCACGACTTCTTATAATCATTTGAAAAATGATTATTAAACCATAATGAATAAATCTTTTTTCTTCTGAATTGACAACGTCTAATTCTCTATGTGATCTTTTTAATGTAATACATAAATCAGCTAAAAATCTGTCAATTGATGAGGTAGAGATATGAAATGGAGTATCAAAGAAATCCACCACTTTTGTTTTGATTTCTTCAAGTGAAAGTCCAGCATGTTCAGTAACTATATTTTCAATTTTCAACTTTACTTCTTCTGTCAAAACTGATCTTCTTTTCCTGCCTTTCTTTTTTGGTTGACTTGTTCCTGTTGATTTAAAAGATCTCCAAATGCTACATGCAGTATTATAATTTATCTGGAGAAAAGTTGCTTCATCTTTTATCAACATGCTCTCTTCATTTACCATTCTAACTAAAGCTCTTCTTTGCTCTATAGAAATTTTATTATATTTAGATCGTCTATTGTTAATATTCGCACCATTTGGAGCTTCCAGCCTACATTCGTTCATTATTATGGAATATATAATTTAAGTGTTAAAAGTAACGCTTAAATATGGCACTTTATTTTCGTTCAGAGTAGTCGATTTATTAAATAATTGGTTGATCAAAAGTGAGAATAATCTAGATTCATTAAAAATTTGATTGAGTTAAGCAAAGAATCAAAAAGGGACTACTCTGAGCGAAAATAAAGTGCCATATTAATTTGATGTTCCTTTTTAGTAAATAGCCACAACTTATCATTCTTTTTTAAAAAGTATAAATTTGTCTTTTCCATGTGTTTATAATATTTATAGATAAGATAATTGTGTTGAATTTCTTTTTAAAGTAATTATGGTCTTACATTTTAAAGATCTGATCGGATAAAAAAACTTGTTATAAAAGTATATCGAGATTTTCATTTTAGGAATAAAATTATGGATTATAGTTGCAATATATTAATAAAATTGAATATATTTTAAAGTTCATTGAATGACAATTATTTATTTTTAAAATTTCTAGAAGGTCTGGTTCTCAATCTCGATGTTTACCTTTTAAGTTTAATTGGCGAAAAATCAAGGAATTCATATAAAAAGGAGCGAATAATTTAAACACAATACATTTTCTTACACTCAACTGTTATTGATTAATCTTATTATCAAATCTATTTCCTAATACTTTATTTAAAGAATTTACATCCTATTCCAAGTAACTGGGATATTTTAATGATATCTTTATTTTTAATCTAAATGCAATAACCTACATATCCTATATCTTTTTACTTTAAGACTAGATTTTACTATCATTTCTATCATTGTATTTTGTCTGCTTTATTGTCAACTTCAATGAGAACATCGTTAAATTGTTTTCCATAAACGTTAAATATCCCTTTTAGTTGTTAATTGACTGCCAAAAACGTGAAAGTGCTTCACTTTAACTCTAAATTGATTTCCAAAAACGTTAAAAAAAATTTTCCAAAATTAAATTGATTTCCAAAAATGTTAAATAGACTGGAAAATGGTATATCTAATATGGCACTTTATTTTCGTTCAGAGTAGTCCCATTTTACTTATTAAAAAGTTGGTTGAATTGAGAAGAGAATCAAAAAGGGACTACTCTGAAGGAAAATAAAGTGCCAAATTAACAGATTTATTAAACTTGATTTTCTCTATTTAGCACGATTCCCATTTCGATCTTTTTATCCAGTTTCTATTTCTGATTTTTAGGATTCTTATCAAATGTCATTTGGTTTCTCAGTCCCTAATTCAATCCACAATATATCAAGAATATCATCCTTAGATGGCTTAAATAGCCCTCGGATCCCTTCTTCTAATACATCAGTCAATTTAAAGTAATATCCTTTCTTTATGTTTTTAGGCTTTATAAAGAAACCGAAAAGTTTTCTACATTAATCGCAGAGCTTATCAGAGAATTGTTCCCAGAATGGAAAGATGTTCAACCTGGAGATTTCACAGTCGATAGAATAAGCGGTGCTTTAACTAATGCCGTGTTTGTTTTGGAAAATAAGAACGTAAAGGGTATGCCAAAATTGCTTCTCAGAGTTTTTGGAATCGGCGTCGATGTGCTGATAGATAGAGAAAAAGAAACGAAAGTACTAGAAAAACTTTCTGTATGTGAAATAGGGCCGGGGTTATTGGCAAAATTTCAAAATGGAAGATTCGAAGAATACTTAGAATCCACTACCCTCACTCACCATGACATTATCGACTCCAAAACTTCTACCACTATAGCTGAAAGAATGTGTGAATTGCACTCGATCGTTTCTAGATTTCCACCTGAAGAAGGTTTAGTACCGGAAGTATGGTTCAATATAGAAAAATGGCTTCCTATTTCATGTAGCCTATATGAAGTTATTCCTCAAGAAGAAAAGATGAAGTATTACGAAATACATTACGAGAAGCTGAAAGTGGACATAGCAGAGTTAAAGAAGAAATCTATAGAATATTCCAATACTATAAGATTCTGTCAAAATGATGTAAATAATAAAACATTAATATTTAGGCTCAATATGGGAATATTTTAAAGTTGAAAGACTCTGGAGACCTTGTTATCATCGATTTTGAATATTCCGGGTACAATTATAGAGGATTCGATATTGCCAATCACTTCTGTGAGTGGATGGCAAACTATCATATAGATCCTTCACATGAACTAGACGTATCCAAGTATCCAACTGAGAAACAGCAGGAGAATTTTCTTAGAGCTTATTTGGAAACCGAATTTGAAATCAATAAAGTAAAAAACAAAGAATTTGACAACGAATTAAAGAAGTTGAAAGAAGAAGTCAAGCTTTTTACATTGACCTCTCATTTTATGTGGGGCTTGTGGGGAATAGTTCAAGCTTCTCAGTCCAATATCGAATTCAATTATTTGGCTTATGGAACCGAGAGAATCAAACTGTTTTACCATTTCAAAAAAAAATTCGGATTATAAGATTCATAAATGATTTTATTAATGTATTTATTTATTGGTATATCTATTTATAACATGATGACTAGCTTGTCAAAATTGTCAAATTTCTGAATTGTATACATTTTGTACAAATGTAAATAACTTTTTAATAAGGGTAAATCAAGAATATTTTTGTAATTTGATTTTTTCTAAAAAACAATTATTGATAATACCTCAAAATAAATAGATCTTACAAATAGTTGTGAAACACTCGACACAGTTTCTTGTTGATGTCAATCTTTCGACTTTATAGAATGATCAAGGAATTCCAAGGATATTAAAACAAATTAGAACTATGGTTAAAAAAATACACCCTCCTTAATAATTATTTTTACCAAAATAATGTAAAACTCCGAGAAGTGTTGATATCACTACAAAGATTCAAGTCTTAAAAACCAAAACTTGATATCAAAATTTAATTAGTATTAAAATAGGATTAATTTGATTAAAATTAAACTTAATTTAGTCGAGATAAAAATAGGCAATTAATTGGATGTTTTATTTAGTTTATATCTCCTTTCTTATTTGTTTACCATTTTACAATGATCAACCCTAAATATTTCTATATTTATGCTATGTTTACAATATACCTGTTACAAGGAGGTGATACATACGGAACCAATACAATAATACAATGAAACACATTTTCTAGTTCTTTCTTTTCTTTTATTTTCCTTGCTTCAACCAATTTGCTAGGTTTATGCGCAAGGAGAAATAAAATAAACCCTATTTTAATTTTGTTTTAAACAAACACCAAAAAGGGAAAAACATCTGAAAATATCAACCAATTTTACTACATTACTACAAAAGGTTTTATTTCCAAATAGACCCTACAAAAAACTATAAAAAGAATGGAAAATTCTCAGGATATCGTATAAAAATTGTAGATAATGTCATTTTTCAGGGATTGCAGTTATAAATTTGTAGAATCTAACACTTTAATTGCCCCAACTCCAACTAAATGCTTCTCCAATTTGTTAAATACCGAAGAGCAAAGTGAATTATGCAGCATAATGAACTCTTATTACGATTATGAAAGCCCAGTTCCTAGACCTGAAAATCCTATAGAACAAGCTATTCATAGAAAATTAAGAACTAACGATACCAGTAAAGGTTTCAAATTTCATGGACTTCATGTCATTGTAAATTAATATATATTTTGTTTATTAAATTTTTACTTTTCTTTTAGTTTTCTAAAGGAAAATACTTTTGCTTATTCTCTTACTTTTTTACTGTTCCTTAGTCTTTCTTTGGCCGTATTGTCACAAATGGTAAAATGGATCAAGAAAGGAATAAGCAAATAGGGAATATTAATTAACAAAATGGTAAAAAGAGTTTATTTTGGTAACTTGTATTTTTATTTAGTGTTTGGCTATTTTAAAATACCCTTGGGTCTAATCGAATTAAAAACATTTCTCATGCAAATTGAAAACAAAATTTTGATGTATAGACCCCATTAATGCTTAAAATAACCATGGAGTTTAAAAGTTGTTATTTAGGATATAAACAATCTATTTAGCTATCTGCTTAAAGTTAAATTATTTAATTTCCAATCTAAGTCACTACAAATTGATGTGGTTTATAGATCAGAAAGGATCACAAAGATGGGATGTATTCCTTAGAAATAAAACCAAGAGATTTCTGAAATCTTTTGGGCACTTCTGAAAAACTTTTGGGAACTATGAGTTGAAATTTGTGATTTTCTATACTATTTCAGGTCCAAGATGGCACTTACTAATAATAAAATGGGAACTATCATAAACAAGATGGTATTTATCAGAATCAAAATGTGACTTTTGGTAACATGCTTTTAAANTAAAATGGGAACTATCATAAACAAGATGGTATTTATCAGAATCAAAATGTGACTTTTGGTAACATGCTTTTAAAATATATGTTATGAGCCTTAGGAGCGATTCAACAGCATTTCCGAGAAATAATTAAGCCTCTAAAGTAGAAGATTTGATTATCATAAAAATGATAAAATACGTCGCAGTAAACAGCACACATTATGAAATGGTACAAATATTGAATTATTAGGGCCTTAATAAATAATCATTAACTACAATATGAAAACTTACTGATGGATATTTTATTTCGACATAAATTTTGCTTGACTTCTACATACAAATTTCATTTTACATGTACAGTGCGACCATAATTTATTCGCGCACTTTATAATTTTAATATAACTTAATTATGCTTAAAATAAAATAAAAACTTTTATGATTGAATTATTTTATAATATATTAATATTGTTTTTATCTTATTTTTATTTATTTAATTTATTTTAATTTTTATTAAAAAGCATCTTTAAAAATATGTCCGCAATTTTTTGACCATAATTTATTCCCGCACTTTTAAAAAATCTTTATATATAATAAATGTTAATATTTTATTGAACCTCCATGAGCATAAATAACTTCATAAACTCTCTCTGGCATTGATTTTATTAGGTTTTCTAATACATCTTTTTCAATCTCTTCTCAACTTCGAATTATTGAAGTCTTAAGCTCATCAATGGAATAAAACTGCTTTCCTCCTGCATATTCACGACGAGAGAGCAATCCCCATAAATTTTCTATCGGATTTAGATCTGATGAGTATGGAGGTCACGATATAACTTCGATGTTTCTGTCTTTGAACCATTTTATAGTAAAATTAGCAACATGACATCTACAGTTATCCTGCTGGAAAACTGGATTATCACCTCCAAATTGATTGAAAAATGGTATAAGATTCTTTTCTAAGTTTTTCTGGTACATAAATTAATCTTGTTTTCCAGAAATAAATGCGATATTTGACTTCCCATAGAACTTAAAGCAGGCCCAAATCATTAATGAACCACTTCCTGTATGTATCTTGGAAAAAATCAACTCATCCTTTCTTAAATCATGCCAATAATATGCAAACCCATCTGGTCCATCTAAATTGAACTTTTTTTCATCACTCTATATGAAAATTTTCCATTTATCTCCCCAGGCTATTTTACTTTTAGCCCAATCTAATCTTTGATATTTTTCATCATCATTTAATGGCGGTTTTGTCAACATTTTCTTGTACTGAATATTTGGAGAGTCCTTTAAAACTTTTCTAATGGTTTCTTTACATACTTTTAAGTCCCTTTCTTTTTTAAGTTTTGTAAGAGATGTTGGTTCATTACTAGATTTTCTGACTATTAACTGCTTCGTTGGACTAGAAAGCTTCATTTTTGGACCAGGTCTTTTCTTTATTTCTTTTTTATTCTTTAAATAATATCTAATTGAACTTTCATTGCTCCCAAGCTTATTTTCTATCCATCTATTTGAGCTTCCTTCTTCTTTAAATGCATCAATCATTCCTTTCTCTCTTTCAGTCATTATTGCAAATCTAGACATCTTATTAATAAATTAAGTAATATTTTATTATATAGATAATTTTTAATATTCTTTTTAGAATTTTAATTTATTTGCTTTAAAATATTAACATTTATTATATATAAAGATTTTTTAAAAGTGCGGGAATAAATTATGGTCAAAAAATTGCGG
>NIPM01000906.1:29666-39770 GCA_002738285.1 Holacanthella duospinosa | reverse complement strand
CAGGAAAGCTTCCAGCCTACCAGAAACTTCAAAGTATTTTGGAATAGATCACTGTAAGCCACGATATTCAAATAATGCTATGGATTTTGTTCAGCTAAAACCCTATCATGGAAGCATACACATTTATTGTGCTGGAAGTAACATCACAATCAGCAGTATCACACATCCGTGTCCGAATCAAACTTTTGTTCTACCACAGAAGTCAGAATTTGAGATTAATGGACAACGTTATCACGGAGAAGAATATAAGTTAGACCATCAGGAAGAGATTGATCCAATCTGGACATTAAAAGCCAATTTATTCCTTCAGCCAAAAGTTCATTTAGACGAAATTGTGTTTGGATCTTCTTTTGGAAGCTCGTCAACTGAATCGGAAGGTCAAACAGAAGTTTACTTTTCTTGGTTTATCGCAATGACTGTAATATTCGGAATTGTATTTTTGGCATTTTTAATTTTGATTTCTCTTTTCTGGCGTAGAAAGTTAGTAATTCCAGTTTCAACAGAGCCATCTGTCATTTACAAGAAAACCGGAGGTGATAAGAATTTTTCTGGGGAATCAGTAGAAGTAGTCGAGATTGGGGGATAGTGTTAGAAAAAGTCATGACTCACAATCACGACCTTATGAAAATTCTTTGAAGAGGACATGATACATCATTCCCTTTGTTTTTTTTCCCTTAAACTACTATGCTCTATTTTTGTGAGCCTTTAAGGCTTAATATTATAGATAGTAGTTAAAACTAAACTAGTTTAAACTAACTTTATTCTTTTAGAATTTTCCATGAGAACCCTATAAAAAGGGAGTTAAATGTCATATTTAACTAACTAGTTACTCTGTCAATTTTGCCTTTGCCACTTTACTGAAATAAACTTACTCTACTGTTCTAAAAACTCTAGATCCAGAATTTTGTATTACAAGTTCCTAGTTGTATTTTGAAAAAAATGACAGTCAAGTCGTTACCACATTCGCTGTCGCACCGCGTGTATACATTTTAGCAAATAATAAAAACCATGTGCAAAAAATTTTTTTTGGTTTTAATTGGTTTTACGATGTTGTAGAAATTTCCGTTAATGATCGGGATAATACAATACTTACATCTGTTAATTTAGTAAATCCATGTCATTATACTGAACGTTCTTGTGAAGGAACTGAAAAGAGTATGGTCATATGGCCGAATGATCTTCTTCAACTATGCCGTTTAAATCAGGGGTTTTCTACAAAATGTTTACTTTCAGGAGAATCCCGTATTAGTTGTCCTTCTGAGACGATTAGTTTATCTGATATAAGTAAAACTGTTTCAATTTGCGGTCATAACATCGGGTTTACAGAGCAGGGTATCATGTGGACACAAGATATCCCTTTTCAGGTAAATCAACATGTTGTTTCAACTAATCTAATTACTTCATTAACTTCAATATTAAAAATATCTTCTAAAACTAAAAGATCAGACGTCTTTAATACAACTCAGGAAGAATTGATAAAAGACCAAGCTGCTGCTGTGAGTAATTTTACTAATTCAACAAATTCGGAGGTTTTAGACCATTTGATTGCTGATTAGTGATTGCATGTCTCGAAATTGAAAACGAGAAATTTCGAGAATTTCGGGAAATGGTTTCCCGAGGTTACNAACGAGAAATTTCGAGAATTTCGGGAAATGGTTTCCCGAGGTTACCACTAGGTTTCCCGTTCGGGAAAAAGTTAAATAAATAAATTAAATACGTAGTAATAGGAAATTGTTCTTCACAATCCTAAGTTTAAAAATTTAAAAAAAAATTTTTTTAAACAACAATATGGAATCTTTGCCATTCTCCGATTTTCCATCTGGCTCGCCAGTATGGCAACATTTCTTGAGAAGACAAGACGGCTTAGAAGCTTTATGCAAATTATGCACAAGTAAGAAGTTGTTGAAAACAAAAAATGGATCCACTAAAGGTCTGCACAGTCATTTGTACCTTGTACACAAAATCAATGGACTTAAAAGAAACCACAATATGACAACCAATAGCAGCACAAGTAACCAATAATATTAACAAATTTTAAATAAAATTATTTAAAAATTTAAATTTCTTTTAGATTTTAATTCGAATGATAAAACTCTAGCTGAGGTAGTAGCAAAAATGACATCTTTGGATGGAATACCGATGGCGGTTTTCTGCACTTCCGAAGAACTACGTACTTCACTCAACGCTAGAGGTTTCAAAATAATACCTAAATCATCAAACACAATCCGTGAAATGGTAGAAGAGTATGCTAATTCTATTCGAGCCATAAATCGACAAGATATTTCTAAACTGAAAGATAATGGACAAAAATTTTCCGTTTGTTTCGACGAATGGACGTCGTTGAGAAACAGAAGGTTCATGAACGTCACCCTTCACATGAAAGGATATTTCTGGAGTCTCGGTTTAGTCAGATGTTCGGGTTCTCTCCCAGCGGAACGATGTTTGGAAATCCTGGAGGAACGTTTAGCTATTTTTGGACTATCGTTGAAGAAGGATATTATGGCACTTGTAACTGATGGACCCAATGGTATTATAATAAAAATTTGAATCGGTATATTCGAATATATTTTAATATACAGGGTGTTTTAAAAGTAGTTACCACTTTTTAAAATTGAATAAATTTTGTTCAAATTGTCCGATCTTTGTTATCTTTGGTAGACATTAACGGTAAATAACCTGAAAAACAGATATGCTCAGTTGTGGCCAATTGTGTCAAAAGTTGCTAAGGTCAAACTAAGGTCATAGGTCCAGTACATGTTTTTAGTATTATGTTTGCATGGATTTTTGTGAACAATAACCTCTATTTTAAATAAACCACTTAGTTACTCAAATTTCTGATTATTGTTCAGATTATTCACGGCATAGCTACTAACTGTAGGTTTAAATTAGATTAAGTACCAATTAAAAATTTGTACTTAATTTGTCAAAACTTACATACGTTTGGCATCTTACTTTGGCAAAACTCCTGACAGTAGCATATTCCTGTACAATTCATACAAAAATTGAATAAAATTTGAATAAAAGTTATTCCATTTCGAACAGCGGGGCCTACTTTTAAAACACCCTGTATTTTAATTTTGTTGATTTTGTATCATTAAATTGCAGTAATGAAAAAAGTAGGAAAACTATCTCCCACATATCATCAGCTATGTTTTGCTCATGCTTTACACTTGGCAGTTCTTGACGTGTTATATAAAAAACCGAACCAAACAACTATAGAAGATACTGCACCTACGGAGGAAATAGATATTCAAGAAAATGATTACGATGGTGATGATGATAACGATTCGTTTGAATTGGAAACGGAAGGTAGCAATGGAGATGTGATTCATCCCTCTTACGGTCCAGTAATTCTGAAAGTTCGAAAAGTTGTCCTAATGTTCAAAAGATCACCAATCAAGAATGATGCAACCCTATGTACGTTTGGAGTTAGGAACTATCTCTCCTTACGGATAGCAAAACAAGGTAAGGTCATTAATAATTTGAACTACAAATATCTTGTATAAATCTAATGGAAAGCTGTTTGAGTACAACTACTAAATTTATGAATATAATTTTTATTTTATTTTATGATACAGGTGGAGTAGTCTTGTAACAATGTTACAAAAAATTTTCTTACTAAGAACCTGCGTTCGGAAGGCTTTGATAGACCTTAATGTAGATATTTCTATTTCTGATGCCAAATTACAGTGCATCGAGGACATTATTGACTGCTTAGAACCTGTAAAGTTGACTTTAGAAGAGATATGTAGAAGAGAAGCAACACTCATAACAGCAGATGCGGCTTTAAGCTTCATGTTGGACACTGTCAAATCAAATAACTCCACTCTCGCAATAACATTGCACGCAAGTTTGTTAAGAAGAATATTAGAACGACGTACTATTCTTTCTTCCTTATTGCTGTACCTCCATTACTCCACCTAAGGATCAGGTATTGCTATTTTTATATAATAATAACCCGTCCAATTTACCTTATACTCTTGAAAAATAACCATTTATTCTCAATATAAAAGTTACACCAGGATTACTTCGGGACAATGTCAAAAGTATCAATTCTTAATACCGTTAAAGAATTATACACACGTTACACCGATTGCGACCAACATACACAGCCAGATGAAATAACATTGTCAAATGAAGCGAACGAACAACCTAATCGTACAAAGTGTGAAACTCTTAAGTATTTATTATCGCAACGTATCGAGCTATACAATGCTACTCCTAAAACCTCAAACATTGGAAATAAGTCAATAACTTCAATCATTCGGCAGGAGCTAAGTCTTTTCGAAGGTGGTGGCGGTAGAGGTCAACACTTGGAGTTTGTTTACAAAATGCTAGTTACTATACCTCCGGCTTCTATTGAACCAGAACGTTCATTTTCTTCTGCTGGACAAATCTGTACTAAAATACGCTCTAGATTAAATGATTCGACATTGGACACCCTTTGTTTCCTTAGATCATTTTTTTCGCCAAACGCAACTCAACTTCTCAAAAAGAGTCTTCTGGTTAATGTTTACGTAATTAAATATTAGATAGATAACTTTTTCATTAATTATTTTGAACTTGTTACTAATATAATTTTTTCAGAATGACAGAACCAAACGTCCATTTGGAAGATGGGGTAAGTGCACCAATTTCGCAGAATGAAGGTTCAACTTCCCTAAGGTCATTGACCTATACTCAGGGTAAGACGTTCAATTATTTTTCATAAATACAACATTTAATTCTTTAAATTTTAAACCTATAGGGGATGACATAGATGATAATTCGGATGAAGATATTTATATAATTTTAGATGAAGAATCTGAAAACAAAAGCAGTGAATCAATTTTGCTGGAAGAAATTTCTTTTATCAACGAGTATACAGATATTCAAAGAGCAGCAGCAAAAATTTTTGGTGCTAATGAGGAATAATCATTGCTTAAATAATTTAATTTTCACCTTTTCGTCCTTCAAAAACAAATACTAAGACTCGCGCTCCAATCGTTATTCCACCTAATTCGAATCCACTCACCACTATTTCATTAACTACGGTTATGCCTTTTGATAAAATGATAAAACCTAATACAATCCTGACAAATAATTCTACCCTTCAAATTTTTTCAACTACTACACCTATACCTTTTGTATTCTTAAATACTACAACGATTAATCCTTCTAATTATTCAACTTTAAAATTTCNTACTACACCTATACCTTTTGTATTCTTAAATACTACAACGATTAATCCTTCTAATTATTCAACTTTAAAATTTCTTAATTTAACTATTAACGATGAAACTTATCAATCACATCCACGTTCTACCATCTTTAGTTCCGGTCAAATAAATGAACGTCTTCAATACTTATACGACATTGTAAAGGAAAATTTGGCATATGCCATTCAGATGATTCATTAAGAAACTTGTGAGAATCAACAACTGTTTCTAGATTTACTACGAAGCCTTGCCGAACAGGGTCAAGTTAACGTCCTTGTACGAACATTAGTACAGGAAGGGCGTTATAGTGTTTATCTGAGCGGCGATACCCTAAGTCTTTTGCGCTGTTGGCCAATCCAACAGTATTATTTCGAATCTAATCGGGACAATTGTACTGTTGAATATCCTGTCGTTTTTCTCTTTAAGCATGATAAACATCATGGTTACGTTCGACCTTTGAGCCATGAAATTATAGGAGAACCTCAAGTAGTATCTTGCCCTGGAGTACCATTTTACTTTGATACTGGAAACGAACTAATACACTTAGGGAACCGTAGNCAAGTAGTATCTTGCCCTGGAGTACCATTTTACTTTGATACTGGAAACGAACTAATACACTTAGGGAACCGTAGAGCTGTGGTGCATATTCCCTATTTACCAACACCAAGAGACAATAATCCTTATCATACCTTAATCTGCTTCTCTCCTTAGAACATTCACTCCATACAGTAGTATTATTATCATAATAGTATTTAGTTTGTATAATTTTTTTATTATCATAATAGTAATTAGTTTGTATGAGTTAGTTGTTATAAGTTATAGTATTTTTTATCTTATCTTTCATTTGATAAAAAATAATTTATGTTAATCTTAATAAATTATCGATAGGAAGGAAATATTATTATTTTTATTTCTAATTCAATGTTTATGAGTTTTTTTTACATAACTTTTCCAAAAATAAGTTTATTTACATCATTAACATTAAAAAATAGGTTAAAACCAGAGTTCCTAAGAAACTCTGGTTATAATTAAAACCCATGACAGGGTTACAAATAGTTCGCACTATGGTTTATAATCTCATAGATTTTAGGCTAAGAGGGATTCAGTATTTTGGTAGAGCTCTTGTAGAGCTAAATTGAGTACAATACGGAAAGGTTTTCTTTAAACCAATAAATACTTGAACATTAAATGAGTGTTTTCTTGTATATTTTGATTGTTAGAGAAATCTGAAAGTTTAAAGCTACCATTCGTTGAGAAAATTCTGCTATATAGGTAGCAGAATTGTAACAATATAAATTAATATAGGGATTATTGTAGGGAACACAAATTTTGAACTTTAAAAATTTTGCGAAATAATACAAGTAAAATAATGGCTACCAACACTCCTGTAACATCATTCTAGCCGGTCGTTTTCTAGTCAGTCGTTCTCTAGTATTTTAGTCAGTCGTTTTTTAGTCAATCACATTCTAGTCATTTCCCCTTTGTCTTTCTGTGTTATATTCATTAATTTTCTAGTCATTCCTCGTCTAGTCTTTAATTTTGAAATTACCTAAGAATGCTCCAGCCGCAGAGGCCATTAAAAGGGACCCGTGAGAAGATCCCTCGTGAACATCTTGATTGCCCAGTGGGATGTGGGAGTAGTGGTGGTCATGGGGCATTGCCAAAAAAACCTAGTCGGTCGGCTTTCGTTGAGTGGCTCCGCATTGCCCCCGCACAGGCTTTCCCAAGCCGAAAACAGTCATCCTGGACGCATTCCTTACAAAAGTACAGTTTGGAGAAAATACCTTATCATAAAACGAATGTAGTTAAAAATCGGAGCTAGTCTGAAAACCTAGCTTGTCAAAAAACGTAGGTAGTCAAAAAAACGAATCTAGTCAAGGAATATGAATTCTAGTCACTAGGATTAATTTTAGTTTTACTGTGGGTAGGTTGGCTGGATTACACCAAGGAAAGTGTCAATAAAATATTTTCCTTCAAATGGTCACCTGTTGGTTAAATCCAAATCTTTTGGATTCTGTTAAATCTTATTCTTTAAGTCGCAAACTTTTCGGTGATTCAATCCAATGTTTAGTTTTAAAGTTGATTCTAAGTTAAATTTATAAAAACTTGCCCATTTTATTTCACTGAGATCAGGAATTTCTGGAAGAATACGTACGGAATGTAATCGGGGAAATACGAATCACGTTTTTTCTCTATCACTCACTCTAACCAGTTAATTGAGCACCTCCCTTATCAGAACTACACAAAGTAGACGGACAAAACTCTAAATGTCCTCAATGTGAAATTAAAAAAACATTACCCCGGCTGAATTTTCAATTGTAGAGGATAAATTTTGGTATTTTTTAATTGATTTGACAAGAGTATTCTGACGTGTTTTNTTTTAATTGATTTGACAAGAGTATTCTGACGTGTTTTTATTTTTATATTTATATTTTATTTATTTATATTTATATTTATATTTATATTTATATTTATATTTATATTTATATTTATAAAGTGCTTTTGCTTGGAAAAGTTTTACAATTTATGGTAGGGTCAAATGGACCCTTTTAGTTCTTAAGTTTCTTCTTAGAGATAAGATTTTTATACTTTTATTTCTACTAAATGACTTTAAAATCTTGACAAAATTTTCTTATAAATAGAGAATCTGGACCTAGGTTAGAATTAGTTCACTAGCGAGGCTTTTACAATAACTTTCTCTAGAAGACAGAGAGGGGCTTTTACCATAAGCTTGGCTCTTCAAATTTTTTTGACAATAGCGGGGTTTTTACCTTAAGCTTGGCTCTTCGAACTTTCTTGACAATAAGCTTGGCTACATAAAAGAAAATTATTTCAGGACAATAAAGAATTAAATCATTAAAAAAACAAGTAAAATTTATATCAAAAAACATTATCCTGAGTAGCAATGTGGGCATTCCAAAAAATAGTGGCTTACCTCTGTGAGCTTTCTAGACAAAAATATGCCATGTCAAAGATGAAAAATTTTTCCGTAAAAAGTTAACTTTTGGTTCCCTCATGAGGATGGTCAAGTGACATATCGTTGGAAAGCCCTCCATGCCGGCATTCCAAAAATACAGTGGTTGACCTCTGTGACCATTCTGTAAGAGAACAACATTAACTCAATATCAACTTTTTTACAATAGTTTAAGACTAAAATGGTAAGAACAGAAATAAACATTGTACAGTAAATTTTACAGTAAAACAGTGAAAGTTAAAATACATAGTACCGTGATAGCTCAATTAATCAACAACTAGTTAACCTTTAACAAAATAGCTGATCCAATAAACCAGGGTCTTACTTGACGTCACCCTGATGATCCAATCTGCAGTTCAATCTAGAGGAACAAAACGGAAATTGGTAGCGGATGTACTTCGTTCTAAACCTGCAAAAATCCCCACCATGTCAAAAGACTCAAACACTATACTGGCGGCCATCAGTGACCTCAAAGGGGACATTACAAATAAAATTGATGGAGTTAAACAAGATATACACAAACTTAGCACTTATGTTTCAGCTTTACAACAAAGAGAATTGGAAATTGAGAATAGAAACAAATCTGCTAACGCAGTACTTGCCACTCATGATCAGATTCTTAAAAAGATGCAGATTGACTTCGGAAAAACGAACCTAATTCTGCATGGGCTGGAATATTCGATTAACGAAACATCCGAAACCTTATCGACACAATTCTTACAATGTTAAAGTCTATCTCTGACATTGATGTCATCAATTTCATCAGTGAAGCCTTCCGATTGGGTAATTCAACACATAATTACCCAAACAAACCTGTAAAAATCATTTTCAAAACAACTGACTATCGTAATCAAATATGGAAACTAAAAGATATATTCAAGGCTAAATATCCCTCCATGAATTTTAACGATGATGTCCCTAAGGTCACAAGCATACAAGATTTCCAAAGCTTGGAAATCGAAGCTAGAATCAAAGCAGCTCAGAACACAAATCTTGTCCCTACGACTTCACATCTAAGACCACATCCAACACCAATACCACTATCGCATGCATTAACACAAAATAATATCTGACTAGATCCTGGCACTCCTAAAAATAAATCTTCAAAGAATCTTTCAATTGCAACCTTAAATATATTGTGGCGAAACGAGTATTGGGGGTGGGTTTGAGCTCCGTCTCAGAACCCCAATACATTTGAAATAGTAATGGAAACCATGTAGAGTTAGGCGATGTGGTTTTCCGATGGCATGGATAACACAGTCTATAAAAAGGCCTGACTTCCGGTACCTCGAGAGAGGAGGTTTATCAGTCGACTCAAGCTACTAGAACAGTTAGTTAGACACACCACACTGCTATTAACCAAAAAAGGTAGGGACAATAGCTTTCCTAAAATTCTATTATTGTTATTCTGTTCTATTAAGAGTTTAGCCATTATTATCATCTGTGAATAAATAAGATAATCCTTCGACTGATTGTGTGTATTGTGGCTTGGTTGTTATTGGATCGGACATCGGGAAAGAGAGAGAAAGTGAAGAACGAAATCCCTCCCCGGAAAAGCGTTGTAAGTGACATTTTATTCTAGAGAGACCGTAGACTCGGTGAGGCTCCATCCTCACTTAGGGTCAAAAGCCCCGCGTGGCACCCTCCAACTCTTGAGCGAGCATCGGATTTCTCGTCGCTTACACCACTGCCCTTGTATCGCAATTCCCAAACCTTCACTTCGGAGAAGACATCACTTGTTAGGTAAGACCATCGGTCTTTAGTCCGAGTAACCAGTAACTTAGAAACTGTAGGAGAAGAGTGACACTCTAGGAAGGTTAGCTCCTGTAGGAGAAGAGTAGACACTCTAGAAAGGTTAGTTCCTGTAGGAGAAGAGTAGACACTCTAGGAAGGTTTGCTCCTGTAGGAGAAGAGTAGACACTCTAGGAAGGT
>NIPM01000906.1:0-29510 GCA_002738285.1 Holacanthella duospinosa | reverse complement strand
GTAGGCTCCTGTAGGAGAAGAGTCGTCACTATAGGAAGGTTAGCTCCTGTAGGAGAAGAGCAGTCCCTGTAGGAAGGTAGGCTCCTGTAGGAGAAGAGTCGTCACTATAGGGAGGCGGGATCCTGTAGGAAGAGAAGAGTGTTCCTGTTGGAGACGGAGTTCCTATAGAGAAGGTAATCACTACAGGGATAGTACTCTTAGAGCAGACCAGTTCCTACAGTAAAGTAACATCATCTCCTTAAGTTAGGTATAGTCTTGGTGAGACATTACCCAAGAACCAAGAACACAAGTAACTGTCCCGTAGGTAGAAGAGGCCCCTAACAGTTAGGCACTAGAGTACAGAACTCTAGGTTGAAGAGTATCCCGCCCTGTAGGAGCGAGAGTCTAGAGAGACCGGCCTGTAGGTAGAAGAAGAGAACCAGGCCCCGGTAACACCAGTTCCTAAAGAAACCTCTAGGAATAGGGAACTGAAGACAATAGCAGAGTCGGGTTACTCAGCCCAGACCTAACTCAACCCAAACTCATCCACTTCATTCTAGGCTTGAATGAGGCCAGTAGAGTAGAGAAGACGCTGTAGGTAGAGAAGAAGAAGTGTCTTTAGAGAAGATAACCCAAAACTCTAGGAGTTCAGCCTAAAGAGCCAGTCCCGTTCCCGTACTACAGGAATCCAATACTGTAGGTACTCCGTGTATCCAAGTCCCAACTATTATCATTCCCCATCTCTTTCATTCGAATCCAATTATTACCCTTTCCGTTTTCCTAAATTACTTCATCCCAATCAATGCAACGGTACGCCGCGCCACAATATGTGGGTATAATTCGAAAGTGTACTCATTACAATTACTCTGATCAATAAGTGATTTTGATATTTTATGTGTAACAGAAACCTTCAATCACACATCCCACCTATCAGAATTGATGGCTACGGACTCTATCACCGTGACCGAAACTGGCAAAGAAAAGGAGGTACAATAATTCTCGTTAAATCATGTTTAAAGTCACGTGTTGTCTCGATCAAACTAACACCAAATTCTGGTATCGAACAAATTACTGTAAAAGTACAGTTGAAATTTATTAAATCTATCCTGGTCACTTGTCTTTATAGAATACCCACCTACACAAAATCTTCCCTCAAATGTGACATTGAAACTATATCTCAATTATTCGATGAATTCATTCGGAGTACAACAGTGCTTGGTGACTTCAATCTTATAATTAAGCTCACACAGTTAGTCAATAACCCAACACGTGGTGAAAACATCCTCGACATAATATACTCAAACGACATCCAATCTGTTGTCAAAGTCGGAGTCAAAAATCCTCATTTGTCGGACCACTTCCTTTGTGTATGTCCAACTTCCTCAAAAAAAACCAAGACCCTTGAAAACAAATTTCAAACTTGTGGATTACAACAATTGTAATTTTGAGCAAATTGGAATTGACATTCTGAATCAAAATTTTGACACTAGCGAAAATAATCCAAACCTTTTTACTTTGAGCTTAACTCATACACTTACAAATGTCTTCAGATCAAATCTGAAAATAAAGACAGTCTCATTTATTCAATATTCAAGACCATTTAGGATTTCAAACATGACATATGACCTCATTCGATTCAGAGACATAGCTTACTCTAGACGACACAGTTGCTATTGGCAATCACAATACAAAATACTTTCAAAAAGAGTCAAATGCTCAATTATTAAAGACAGGGGAAATTCCGTTGATTTGGAAATCGATTAACTAGAAGTACATAAAGTTGTAAGAAATCTACTATCACGTGAATCAAAAACAAAAATTCTACCATCGATTTCTCCAGACCAATTGAACGACTATTACATCAGTATCAATACACCATCAACTGTGTCATCTTTATTTCCTACGAGACATTCTCACCTATTGACTCCAAATAAACCTCTATTACTCCAAAAAGTAAACATCAATCAGATACTTCTTGCCTGGAAACAAACAAAAAAAAAGAAATAGTAAAATACAAGATGCGTATGGAGTATCAAATTGGATGTTGAACTTAACAATAAATGCACCTAACGTAAACAACATGGTACTGAACATCATAAATACCAGCATAAAAAGTAAAAAATTTCCGAAATGTCTACAACATTCTACGGTTATTCCTCTGCCAAAAACGGATCATGTATCTACACCTGCACAAACGCATCCGATATCACTACAACCAATCTTTACTAAAATTATAGAAAAAATTGTTTCGCATCAATAATCAAATTACATGGAAAAGAACAATCTTTAGTACAAGGCTGTTTGGCTTTAGAAAATATCATTCAACATCACATGCTCTATTGGCTACTAAAGACTTCTTACACAATAATACTCAAAAAGGAAACATCTGTCTACTGCTGGCGCTAGATCTTAAGAAAGCCTTCGACATAGTGGACAAATTAATACTATTGGAAAAGTTAAGGTGGTATAACATCGACCCTGATTGGTTTGAATCCTTCCTTAGTCACAAAAGTCAACGAGTGCGAATTGGAACACAATTCTCATGTGTGAAGGAAAATATACTTTCTGTGCCACAAGGCTCAATACTAGGACTAATTCTATTCTCTATTCTAATAAATGACTTACAATTATACATAAAAAATAGCCTTGTGATCTTGTTCGGTGATGATACACATCTACTGATCTCAGGAAACCCAGAAGAAATAGAATCAACTCTTCTTATGCTCAAAGACTTAAATTCGATTCTACAATGGATGAAATTTAACCATCTGGAACTCAATTTAGCAAAAACAAATCTAGTGATCATTGGTTGCCCAAAACATCAAGTTCAAATAGGAAATGTAACTGTTGTAATCTTAAATGTTTTCGTGTTGGTGTACGGTGGAAGCAGAATGGCACAGTGGAACGAAACTGATGACCCACACAGAGGTCACTGGGGTTTTTAGTAATAAATGAAACAACTGAAAGACTTTGTTTAATAGTTGGTTTTATTTAGTGGCTGAATGATTCTCGGTTTTGAGTTGAGAAGAGAGTGACGATCTTAACCTTTTTGGACTGAGCCCCTTTTCTAAATTTAATGTTCCTCTTATAGCTTTTGCTAAAAAGGTTTCTCCGGGTCAGAAGGACGACGCTCCCATTGCGGATTGGTTGAAACCAACCCGCAATGCGAAGCTAACATCCTCCCGACCCAGATACGCACGTGGAAATATAATTGATCTCCGCGTGGTGTTTTGTTTAGTACTTCTCTCCCTGGTAACCGAGCCAGGGGAAATTAACCCCAAACATCCTCCCGACCCAGATACATACGTGGAAATATAATTGATCTCCGCGTTGTGTTTTGTTTAGTACTTCTCTCCCTGGTAACCGAGCCAGGGAGAAATTAACCCCTAGATTAGTTTTAGTTTTGCTGTTTTTCTTGGGCCCGAAGGACATTGTCCCCGTCGCGGGTTGGTTGAAACCAATCCGCAATGCGGGTTCGATGTCTTTCTGACCCAGTCACGCACATGGAAACATCATTGGTCTCCATGGGGTTTATTTGTTGGGTATTTACTTCCCGAGTAACCGAGCTCAGGAAGGAATAGGCATAACATCCCTTCCTGCCCAATCTTCCATTTTTTGATTCTAGAACTACTATTTAAATTATTTTTAGAAGTCTTACTAAACTATTATACGCTAAATAACTAACGAGACGCTGAATTATGATGTTTTCTATCTCCATTGGTCACTATCACTTTCACTGGCGTACCGAGTCGGTAAGCGCTGGGGTTTAAAAAACTGGGCTGTTTCTTTTGATGAGTGTATGTTACTACACTTTTACGATACGGTACCGTGAAGTGATATGGTCACGAGTTATATAATTTTAATATTTGAACATGCTTATTATTTTATTACATTTTCTTTTTGTCATTTTTAGTTGATTTTCACTTAGTCTAGTTATAAGTTTAATTCTAATTATTGGTTAGTGGTTCCTACTGACACAAGTTAATATTAATTTTCCTTATTTTTAATTTATATTCTTAATACTATTAATGTTTATATTCTAAAGATGTGCTACTATTGAAACTCGACTTACCGTAAGCGTTTTACATTAGTGATACAGTGGTAACCAGTATAGGAAGAATTGGTGAGGAATTTGGAACGAATTTCAACCGGGACTAAAAAGCAGGGAGTGTATCGTTGTACACAACCAAAATATTGACGGTAAAGGACACCTAAAATCCAAAAGGGATTAGCTATTGGATTTTGTTGGGGTGATGTTTGCATATTATGTAATGAAGGGTTTAAATGTTTTGAATATTCCATCACATTTCCGAGTGTGAATGAGGTTTGAGGGGATAATTTGAGTGGTTTGTGTAAGTATCGGGTTGGGGAATAATACGTGAAATTTTGGTGCCTGGGCCAGCCAATGGAATTGGTCGATTAGGTTCGGGCGAATTGTCCGGAAATATTGCTATGCTATCCGGGGAAACGTAAAATGGGTTATTTTCGTCCGATACTTTATCAACGAAGTGATTGAGTTTGAATTTGTTTTGCAAGTAGAACGGAATAGGAAGTAGGATGGTAGTAGTTACCACTATATCTTGCGGAATATCTGGAATAACGAAATTGCGTTTTGTGATATTGGGTGGTAAGGGCAACATGGGAACTGTGAAATTCAGAGAGTCTAACTTGACTGAGTCCGAAATACTCGGTTCAAAAGATGTTTGGGTAGTATAGATTTCAACTTCCGTTGTTTCGAGATACTTTTGTTTTAACTCTGGTCTGCAAGTAAATACTGGTGTATTTATAAATCTGCATTCAATGGTTTAACCGTTACTTAAGGTGGTAATACTACTATGTTTTTGTTTGCTGAGGATACGTAAACTGGTATTTCACGTTTACGTCGTGAACTGTGTGAAGTTACGGCTTGCTCAAATTCTAAGGTTGCGGAAATTTGATTATCAATTTCCCCGAATACATCTTGAAAAAATAATATATGTTGTTTGGACATGCCTACCCATAATTTTTCGCAATATAACTTAGGCCGTGTTAAATGAATAGCGATACTGTCTATCGGACATGTTAAACGCCCGTTATTAGTGAACATACACTGCGTTTTGGAATACTTTTTTAATCTACATTGGTTGATTGTTTCCGGTTTCCAAATCAAGTAATTGTATTCATTTACCCTACAATATTCCCTCGTAGCACTACACTGTTAGGATAATCGTACTGGAGCGATTATATTTCCGTTCTCGTTGGATACAGTAGATTGTACTACTGTATAATAAAATTGACAACTGTATCAATTTCAGTGTATGGCCAAGAATAGGTGTCGAGAGTGAGAAAAACATTTGTTCTCGAAAGACCTGGTTGAATTTGTTTCAATTGGATTCCGTTTGGTGCTGTATTACGATGAATCATGTCGTGACACTCGTCTAAAGTAACAGGATTTGCACCCTGATATTCTTCCGTGGAGTAAAATCCAAAAAAGAAAAAACTGATTTGTTTAAATTTTTTAATTGAATAACAGTGGTAAGATTCAATTTATTGGATGGCGATGTCAGGAGCCCACAACATTATGCTTACCATTGTAGTTGCTTGGATTTCGGGTAACAAATCGCACTTGAAATCCGCAAATTTTGGGATTGGGTGATGAGTTCCAGACTCATAGCCTTGACAAAAGTGGAGAACCGGAGTTTTCGGTTCTAAATTGTTGAAATATTTTTGGATCATGATTACGATCCAATAGGACGTCCGTTGTATTTCCTGAAGCGGTTGAAAAGCAAATCACTACACTCATGACGATGAGTGTGTATCTTATAACGAAAATCATTTTAGTTTTCCTGTTATTGTTAATATAAATAATAATCTTGTAAATGCTTTGGTAACGTGAGTGTCCTATGAGGTCGAGTTGAGCCTGAGGTGCTGGTTACTGCTGATGCTGGCAGTGCGCTAGTCGGAAGACTAGGTACTGGCTGTGACTGCAAATTTTGTAAAGAAATATATGGATTATTCACGTCAATATGAGGTGCAAGTGCTGGGTTAGAACTGGTAGGTGTGGCTTTAGGAGAAAATATAGTTCTGTGAACAGACTTTCCTGATTCGTTATGGATTGATGATGAGGGAAGAGGTGATCCTCTTCCGTATCGAAGTCTATAGTTAAAGGAATAAGTTCCTGAATAACCTGGAATTTCCCGTCCTTCGGATGGGTTTACTAGGGGTGAACGGCAAGCCGAACGAATGGGGGTATCGAGTATTTGGAATGATAAAGGTATTGAAAACGGTTTCTTATGGATCATTAAGGTAATATCAGGATGTGGTTCATCCTTATGGTCAGTCTGCGTCGTTATCTAATGGACTCATATCTAGTTGTTTAAGGTGGGTAATAGCTTTAGGAATGTGCACTAATACGTTCGCAAGTACTGCATTTTTATCACTTACGTGTGGTAACAGTAATGTAAACAAATTGAATACTGAAATATAAAGACGATTTTTGAAACTATGATGAATAAGAAAAAATAAAATAAAAGACGGCCATATGTCTCCACATATAATAAATTCAAAAGTTGGGGCGGTGTTCATTAATGTGTAAATATTATTTATGAGAAGGTTAGAATCTATATAATATATATGCATGTGCTTAGGGTTTGTTATTTTTATGAGTAAATGAAGTACTCGGTCGTAGACCGATATTTCGATTGACTATTTCGTCAATAGGCCAACAATCTATAAATATTATTCTATTGGTAGGTAATTTATTCATCATAGACATGAATAACTCCATGGTCAATGGCTGGGTGATTAGGTGGAGTAATATTTGACAGGGTTGTAAGTTTAATATTATATATTGGGAATCCTCTACGACATGTTTTGGTTCAAAAGCGATTGCCGAGAGATGTTGAATAAGGGTTTCCGCATTAGCTAGTTCATTCAATAAGTCGTCGCGGGATTGGTACGACATTTCTGGTCCGTCTTCCTCACTCTTTAGAGTGGGCACTAAACGCATTCGATGTAAATGCGCTATTTGGGTATGTCGGGTTACTAAATAACAAACTTTGTAATTTAGTTCAGATAGTTTTTCTTCTATCTTATACTTGTTTTTATATTTAGGGGCCATTTGGAAGCTTGACCCACTATGAGCGACACTGTAAATTGTAAGGTGATTATATCCTCTACGTTATAACTTTGATTCTTTCCAGTAGAATAAATTTTTGTTTTAGACTTTTGTTGCGCTTTGTGTAAGGCTGAACGCGTCAATTCCCATAATTCATCCATACGTTTACCTTTTTCTTTCCAACCAGAGGGAAGTTCTGAACTATTCCACATTTCTGGACAAAACATTTCACGACCGTATAATAAATAGAAAGGACTAAAACCTGTACTGGTGTGTTGGGTTGAATTAATAGCCATTTGACCTAGTGGAATTAGAGAATGCCACGTTTGAGGCTCAGTTTTAACATAATGAGAAATAATAGAGTGAATCACTGCGTTGATTCGTTCGCTTACTCCATTACCTTTATGGTTGTATGGAGATATTCTTCTAACTTCACAACCAAAAAACTTAGTGAACTGCTCATAAAGCTTATAAAGCAAGGACCATTATCACTATCTGTGAATTCGGGAGAACAATGGCGTGTGATTACAGCAGATTGTAGCCATTAGGATACAGCTTCTGTTGTAGCTGATTGTAACACTTGGATTTCACAAAAGCGTGTTAGTGAACAAATTGCTACGGCAATGAATATAGAATTGTTTGAACTGGGGGGGGGGGGCAATTTACCTATTAAATCTACAGTAATACAGTGGGAATATCTGGGGAGTGGACAATGACATCCAAGTTCACACACCGCATCCGAACTGAACAGCATATATGGGAACAACATTTTTCACTAGTATCATTAATTAATATCAGGTTCAGATTTTACACTAGTAGATTATTGATAACCTGTAATGTTTTAGAGAGTTAAAATTAGGTGGGGGGAAGGGGGGGGGCAGATGCCCAAATGCAAAAGGTGTCAAAATTTTGGGCTTTGTTTTTGAAGTTTTATGCTAAATTAATTTTGCTAATTACTTGTTTTTGCTAACTAATAATAGTTTTACGCTTAATTGATTTTTCTTATTGCTGGAATGGGTCTACCACCACACCTGCGACTAATAGTTATAAAAATTAGTAACCGCTACCCTAAGGATACTTACCAACAAGTGATGGAAAAGTATAATGCGCATCAATCTACAATTAACCATCAAATTCAAAGTACGGCTACCATAAAAAATGTTATTGACAAGTTTGAAACATCGTTCACACTGTTGAACTTGAAACCAAAAAATGTCCAGAAACCTGCAACTGGAAAAGAAATGGCAGCAGCAGTCATAGCTGCTGCTTTACTCGATTCACACACGACAACTAGGAAGCTTGGTCTGCATCCCGGAATTAGCCAAATGTCAGTAGTGAAAATTCTAAAGCAGAACAATTTTCACCCCTACAAAATGCAAATACTGCACATGTTGAATGACGACGACGGGGATCGGCGATAAGAATTTTGCGAATGGACACGTGACATGTGCCATAAAAAACCGTAATTGACGCACTGCATTATTTTCGGTGACGAATACTCAGTTCAATTAAATGGAGAAGTCAACCGGCAGAATTTCAGGCTTGTAACAAATAGTCCAAAAATTACTTTTACAAAGTAGTAGTTAGTCAGATCCAAATATACGCATTTTGGTTAATCTTGATAACCATTCAGTTCCTAAACTTACGCCCAAAATAGTTGAACCCGTCTGTGGCCCTGGGTGGGGTGTGTGAACTTGGGTGTCATTGTCCACTCCCCAGATATTCGCACTGTATATTGGAAGGGATATTGTCCTATAGGCAAAGGTTTTTAGTGACCTGGTATCTTGCCATAGTTGCGTCTATAATTAATGCAACGTTCACATGTTAAAATATGTTGGTATGCATCATGCTTAATACTTTTCCAAGTAGCATGGAAAAGTATTCTAAATAAGGTTTTGGTAAATCCTAAATGCCCAGAAGATGGAATGTTGTGAGCATTGTGTAATGTTTCACTGCGCAAAACTTTAGGTAAATACACGCGCCTATCTCCTGCTTTGACATTATACAATATATTGTAGATTACAAATTTTTTATGAAGCTTAGGATCGTAAATGTTTGTCATGATGGCAATACATTCAGAATCCGTTCGCTGCATCTCAACTAGTAGAAAGTCGTTGGTAAAAAATATGGGAATTAGTTTACCGTCTGGCATATTAGGAGAAGTGGAACCAAGACTACTTAATTCATTGATGAATTGTTCGTACTCCTGAAATTCTTGGGGGTCTTGCTGGAAATCGTTCATGGAGTTTTGTAATTCATATCATCTGTTTCTGTTTTGGACAGGCGACTTAACATGTCGGGTACTAAATGGGCTTTACCTGAGCAATGTATAACGATAAAGGAGTATTGCTGTATTTCTAGACTCCAGTTAAGTAGACGAGACGCCGACATAGTTGTATACGCGCCTTTACATGTAAATTTCCTACCGAGAAATGGTTTGTGATCTACTACGAGATAAAATGTGGTAAATTGTAACCATACATGAAAAAACTGTATGTCTCGTTTCACTGCGAGCCATTCTATTTCTGTAGCTGAAAATCTGCTTTCGGAATCAGATAGAATACGACTAAAAAAACTTACTGGAAATTCTCCAGTAGAATCCTTAATTATGAGGACTCCGGCTATAGCTTTTTTAGAACCGTCGGTATGTAAGTATAGTTCATCATTCGGTGATGTAGGGTTACGAAGTAAAGGAGCTAAAGTAAGAAGTTGTTTGAAAGCTAATTTATTCTTCTTGTCCCCATTTACATCTAGCATTTTTCTTTGTAAGTTGTACAAGGGATATAGGAGTTCAGTTACATGTGGTAAATGTTTTCTGTAATAATTTATTGCTCCAATCTATTTTTGAATGTCTTTTACGGATTTAGGAGTAGGGAGATCAATAATGGCAGCAATTTTTCTAGGTTCAGGTTTAATTCCTTTCGCTGAAATAACGGTACCTAACGATGGCATTTCATCTGAGAGGATAATAGATTTTCCTGGTGTAAATTTGAAATTAAAGTTCCTTGCTTGGGCTAATGTGTGCTTTATTCCATGATGGTACTCAGAGAATGTTTTTCCTGCAATTGTTACGTCATCTATATAAACTAAAACATTTTTCCATAATAATTCATGAAAGGCTAGTTGCATTACTGTTTGAAAACCCGCTGGTGCGGTAGCTAACCCAAAACAACCGTGTGAAGTATCCTGTGGTGTCTGCTGTAACTACGTTTGTAATAGGGATACTTGCTTCGGATAACTCTAACTGATAAAAGCCTTTTTTCAAGTCAAGGGATGTGCAATAAGCTATGCGTTTATATAACCAATTCTGGCAAAATTCTACACGGGGTAATGGCATAGTGTCTACCTGTATTCCCAAATTTACTGCACAATAATCTACACAAAATCTCCATGAGTCTTGTCCAGTAGCTTGACAATGTCCGCCGATGACAGTGTGAGTGGGTGAAGCCCATTCACTTTCAATTTCGATCATTATTCTTTGGCGTTTTAGTTTCGCCATGGTTTTAGCTTCAAATTCCCTAACTTGGTGACTTTTCCGATGGGGTGGGTGTTGCACTGGTTTTGCGCCAGGTTTGAGGTACAGTTCATGTTTATAATGGCGTATACAACCAATTTCCACATCATTATGAGAAAATACGTCGTGATATTCGAGTAATAATTCCTCTAGTTTTAATCTGTGTTCCACTATCTTTATGTGATCCAAAAGTTTAAACAATACATGTATGTGTAGTCTTGTATTTTCGTCGAAATTAAGTAACTGTTGGGGTATTGCAGTTAAAATACGATAATTTTTGCACGGATTAGATTCACAAGTACATGGTGTATTTGGTGAAAAAATTTAAGCCTGGAAGAGTATATGGAAATTGTATGTGAGGTTTGATAGTGTTTTGTTGTTGAAGTTTATTTATGGTTTGTAATATTTTAGACATATTAGAATGTGTATTTTCTAATAATGTTAATGAAGTTGTAGATAATTTATTTACTTTAGTTGCGTTAGGCAGTGCATTCTCCTATTTATTTAAATTTTTGAAATTTGCCGAGACCATCGGGCTTAAATAACCATATCTGGGGGTAATGTGTGCGAGTGTTGCCGTGGTCATCGGGCTTAATGTTATATTTCCATCCCGGAGGATATTTCCATCCCGAAAGGTATTTATTATATTTCCATCCCGGAGGGTATTTCCATCCCGGAGGGTATTTATTATATTTCCATCCTGGAGGGTATTTCCATCCCGGAGAGTATTTCCATCTCGGAGAATATTTATTATATTTCCATCCCGGAGGATATTTCCATCCCGGAAGGTATTTATTATATTTCCATCCCGGAGGGTATTTCCATCCCGGAGGGTATTTCAATCTCGGAGAATATTTATTATATTTCCATCCCGGGGAGTATTTCCATCCCGGAAGGTATTTATTATATTTCCATCCCGGAGGGTATTTCCATCCCGGAGAGTATTTATTATATTTCCATCACGGAGGGTATTTCCATCCCGGAGGGTATTTCCATTCCGGAGGCTATTTATTATATTTCCATCCCGGAGGGTATTTTTAAATATTGAACCATCCCGGAGGATATTTAATGAAAAATGACTTGATTCCGGAATCAGTCCGCAGTCGGATTCACATTCCATAATTTGATAATGTGGTACAGCTGTATTGGAACATGAAAGGGCGGCGGAATTGTCATATTGGCATGAAGGCCATATTTCTACTTTGAACAATCCCGGAGGGTACTTATTAATAAACCATCCCTGAGAGTATTTTTTATTAAGCCATCCCGGAGGGTATTTCTTTTTGAACCATCCCGGAGGGTATTTCTTTTTGAACCATCCCGGAGGGTAATTAATGAACCATCCCGGAAGGTATTTTTTAAATTTCCATCCTTGAGAGTATTTATTAAACCATCCCTGAGGGTATTTAATGAACCTTCCCGGAGGGTATTTTAAAAATTTCCATCCTTGAGGGTATTTATTGAACCATTCCTGAGGGTATTTAATGAACCATCCCGGAGGGTATTTAATGAACCATCCCGGAGGGTATTTAATGAACCATCCCGGAGGGTATTTTTAAAATTTCCATCTCTTAGGGTATTTATTGAACCATCCTTGAGGGTATTTAATGAACCATCCCGGAGGATATTATCATTATGATTGCTTTTATTTGAATAAATGGGAGAGTGTACATGTGATTGTGATTGTAAAATTTCGGGTAAGGACGTATTGCGATGTGAAGGTGATTTCGCTCTGGAGGTGGAATCATTCCTAGCTTGATCAGAGTTCAGAATGATTAGACCTCCTACAATATCGTGGAGAATGACTGATTGAGATAAAATATTAGCTGTGCACTTCACTCTCAGCTATGAAAGGCAACGCATAGGGAACGGTTGAAGACAAATAGTGAGTTGCAATGCAAATTGCAGATTTAGTAGGGTGAGTAGATTCCACTAAGTGAATTGGTAGTGTTTCACTCCCAATTTGTAGTAAATTATCTTTGTAATTAATACCGGACGCGGCGTGTTGTAAAAAATCACTACCTAATAGGGCTGGTGGTTTAAATTCGTGAACTACGATAAGTGGAAATGTAGTGATATAATCACCAATTTGAATTTTTGACTTAGAGACACCTAATATTCGAAGAAAATCGTTAGTTATGCCCACTAATTGCATATTAGAATTAAGCGGATCCATTGCAGAAGTAAAATTACTATGTAATAGTGATTTCGTAGCACCTGTATCTAAAAGAGCTAACACTGAAAACCCATTGATTAAAATTGGTATACGGATAAGTACGCATCCCATGCCAACCTGTAATATTAAAGAATTAAGTCCACTAGTGAATGAAACTTTTACATTTGGATCGTATTTAGTGGACGTAGTGTATAACTCAGTAGGATTTATTACTGGTTTGGTTGATTGTAATACGTTTACGTGTTTGTTGGTGGAAACGTATCTGGACGGATATATTGTCCTGGACAAATTGATGGACGAAAATTTTGAACTTCGTTCGGAGAAGCACGTAAGTAGTATGTTCCCTACTGGTCTACGGGTTAATTCTAATTAACCCGTAGACCAGTAGGTCGCTTTAGATCCTNAAATAAAAACAAGATAATACAGTTATCAAATTATTTATTACATAAATAATAAGGATTATATACAATAAATTAAAAATAATGTAATTGATTAATATCAATTACTTCAAATTAGTTTTGCATCTTACAATGGGTTTTCGGATTCTGTTGGACCTACGTGGCGAACGTAGGCGCTTGATGATGTTCACTTTTGCCCGTACGCGTCTTTGAAGAAATTTTATTCGTCTATCCTTAGACTACAATATCTGAAAATAAATTTAAAAAATATTAAACAATCATAATTTAATAAATGTTAAACATTATTTACCTTTAACTAGAGCAAATCTTTGCTCTAGTTCTTCGGTGCCTTGCTGGATCAACTCCATAGCAATGTTTTCAACCACTAAAGTTGTATTTTGCTGCTCCACTGCAGCAAGTTCGTTTTGTGTTGTTAGAAGACGATAGTGGATATATTCGATTGTAGATTTTGCGTCTCGAATTTCCTGGTCTGAAATAAAAAAAAAGATAATTAGACTAAATAAAAATTACAATAAATTAGTCATAATAGCTTGTACTGTAACTTTAGCAAGAGAAATGTCTTTCTCTTGCTGCACCAGCTCGTTGGCGTGGTGAAGTAGTCCCTCGGAGTGGGCAAGCTCAGCAATCTAAAATATAAAATAATTGTTTCATTAAAAAATTGGTTAAAAATAATTATTAAAATAAGACTTACCTTCTCATCCAAAGCTAATCGGAAGTCGATGAGCGTTGACGTGAGAGTGTCAAATAACTCAACGGTTACAAAGTGGTAATCTGTGTCATTCATCCTTATTGTCGTAGGCTTGATGACGCTTGTAGAAAACATCTTGGTTTATTTGAATTCGATGTTTGTTGATGAAGTTGAGGCTAACTTGATGTGATGAATTTCGAAAAAAAAAATAAGTCATTTTATACCAAAATTTTAAGGGTAAAGTTGCCATGAACTTGACCATGCTCAAAGGTCTCAAAGTTTAAGGCCTCAAAGTTTAAGGTCTCAAAGATTAAGGTCTCAAAGTTTAAGGTCTCTCCAATGTCCTAAAAACATACTCTCATAATTCCATTTTAAGATCTTAGCCATGTTAGACATAGTTTCAATAGACATATAGACATATATTCAGAATCTTTACGCTTCCGATCCTCGATTGTTATCCAAATGTCATAAAAAATCAAAACATGTTATTTGATTCTCAGACAATATTTTTTACGTTTCTGAAGGTCGATGTGAGACATGAAAACAATTGGTTTTACTTTTGTTATCCAAATGTCATAAAAAATCAAAACATGTTGTTTGATTTTCAAACAACATTTTTTACGTTTCTGAAGGTCGATGTGAGACATAAAAACAAGTGGTATTACTAAAAAGTGTCTTATTTGATTTTAAGAATCAACGCTTCACCAAACTCTTCGATACAATAATTGTGAGCAATTGAAAAATTTTAAAATACAAACACAAAAGTTAATTTCAACTTATTGTGTAAGTCATATTTATTTCATTTTCATAAACCAAAAGAATGTTCATAGGAATAATAACCATTGAATTATCTTAAGAGAAAGCTAAAAAAATAATTTTTTTGTGAACAGCCGTGTTAGACATAGTTGCTCATCAAGTCCACCTATTGAATGTAAGGAAAACTATAAATATTAAACAGGGAAATACGCAGTTTGAAATAAATTTTCATTACGAAACTCTTCATACCCCATACCCTTAAATATGGGCTTTGTGGAATGATTAAATTTTTTTTATTAAAATAATTTTTTTCCCATAACTTATTTTCTTGCTATAACATTTGGCATTTTCACAATTGGCACACTTTGTGATTAATTAATTAATCAAATTGCACAATTACCACCAAAAAGAATTCTGACAGTTAACGATACTTTGGCCATTGTTTTTGAAAACAATGGCCTTTCCTTCGTCAATATATCGTTGTTTCACATCTTCAATTTTAGATTTTGTCTTAATAGATTCAAATTAAATGATAGCTGGGATTATCTGAATTTCTCCAACTGATGAATACTCTTCAGTAACTTCCCCAACACATACAAATTGATCGTAAACTGAAACTATGAAAAGCAATGTTCCCGCTAGAATTGGAGTAAACGATGATTCTTGCAAAATGTTGTTGAGTATATTAGCAGGATATTTTGGCATAAGAATATTTGTTTCATTTGGTGTTTGTGCAAGTTCAAAAGGTACTTCAAGTTTGGGAAGTTGTTTAAGATCAAATATTTCTCGCTTTGTTAGATCATCGCGTTTTTGAATTCTTGAAACATTTATATTTTTTACAACTTGCGGCGTAAAAAGTTAATGATCTTATGTTTGCAGGTGCCTCAACTTCAGAAGTTTCTACATACCATTTGTCATCGCGATTTTGAATTCTAAAACCTGGATAATATTTCACTATTTCCGTATTTAGTATATTTATAAGTTCTATTACGGTAGAAATATTTGTTGTAGCTGACAGGTATCTTCGCCCATTTTACTATTACTAATCCAGAATCTTTAGTTATTTCAGTCTGTTACATATGGAAACATTCCTTCCTTGATTAGCGAAGAATTCATAAACTTATACGCGTAACTAACGTTATTTCCATAGTAATTTGTCTTGTCAAGAGGATAATCAAACTCTAAACCCTCAAAACGTGTTGGAAGTATTATTCCCTGCAAATTTCCATATTCGAAACTCTCTAAAATTGGAGTATTTTTTTCTATACAAGGCTGTTTAAACGTATATGTACATTCAGCCAAAGCAACTTTATATGCACTACTGTCTAAATTTAATGGTCTAGACAACTGATTTCAAAAATTTGACATAGTGTTAGTTGGGAAAAATGCTGCAGATGGATCACTTTGCAGATGTACGTAGAAATTGTCCATCCTCTATTGAGTGTAACTTGCTACTAACAAACAACCAATGTTACACTAGGTTTATATGATGTATATTTTAAAGATACATTTCATTCACTTGGTATGACCTACAAAGCATCCTACTGGTCTACGGGTTAATTGAAATTAACCCGTAGACCAGTAGGGAACATACTACTCAGGTAGTTGAAACTTGTTCGACAAACCCATTCGATTCGTAAAGAAGGGCGGTTTGGACGATTCATAGCGCCTCGTATCCCAAGGTGCCGGGGTGGTCGCATCACTAAACTGGGGTAAGGTGCTCACCCATAAGTCTTTAAAGAATTGGATTAGGGAAATACTCCACGACAGACTGAACTGTCATGGCTCGAAGAGTTATGTGTTGAACAGAACATTTTACAAAAGCACAGTGCTCGTTGATGTCCAACCATATCGCAGCGATAACATGAGCTTGTATTGGCGTTGTTAGGTTCTGGTATTGAGTAGTTTGTGGGGTTTGATGTACTTAGCTGTGTTGGATTAACCTTCCAATTTACTTTATTAGTAAATGGTTGTGTTTTGGATTGATTGGGTCCGCCTTGAAACGCTTGAGTAGAGGCTGCTGTGGCTGCCTCTACTATAGCGTTAATAGCTACTTCCTTGGCAATCTCAACCGATTTGATAGCTAGCACTGATTCGGATTCACTTTTGTGAATAATAGTCTACATATTCCGCATTGCGGTGATTATCACTGAACTGTTCAAGAGTGGTTCGGTTATTCTGCCAACACTGTGCTAGATGTTTCACAGGCACTGCGCGTGAAATAAAACGAATTTCATCCGTGTCTTCCATTTTAGGGTCATATGAGTTCAGTAATTTACTGAAAACTTGGACGAAAGCGTCCACTGTTTCGGATTCACGTTTCTTTCGATTTAATATGCGTTCCATAGTCTCGTCGCGGTAAGAGCGACGGCTAAACACATGAACGAAAGCTTCTTTTAATTCTTTAAAGGTGGGATCCCTGTAGTTGGTTGATTCGCGTGTGTGTTTTAGTTTCAAAGCACTTATGTGGTTAAGAAACCAGTCAAGTGCTGCAGAACGTAGAGTAAGAGGAAATTGTGTTGCCATAATTTCCTCACTCCAATTATTAGCACCAGCACATAGAGCAAATGCTTCTAAAAAGTCACTAGCACTTTCGGTAGCGAGAGCACTATAGATGGGAGGGGACACTGGGGGAAGACGGGCTTTTGGAGTGGTGGTCATTGTACTGGATAAGTGTATTATGAACGTATTCGCAATTTTACTTTCATTCGTACATACTGTAGTACTCACTATAATTTTAGAGTAAGCTCACCCGTAATAAACGAGATCACTTCTCACTCACTGGTCACTTATTGCACTTCACTTGACTAACACTGTCACTAGAAGGAATTCACGAAAATTACTCAAGAGTAATTTGTAGAGGAGTTCTAACAAACACCTTTACTTGATTGCGGAAGGCGAATTGGGAGACTTACCAGGGCGGGTAGCACTATGGTATAGTGAAAGATTACACTATCACTTACTGTGATAAGAGAGTAAGCTCATGCGAGAGACAATGAGATGATTACTCTAGTATTTTATTGCAGAATATACTAAACACATGGGCACAATAACACTAACAAATATACGAGAGTATGCTCATGCGAGAGGCAATGAGATTATTACTCTACGTATTTCACTTTGAGGTAGAATAATAGTGTGGTTTGAGAAATCACTTTAACATTCATAAATATAAGAAGTAAATTCATGCGAGAGGCAATGAGAGGATTACTCTGCGTATTTCACTTTGAGATATAAGAATGGTGAGGTGAGGAATCACTTATAACATTCACAGATATACAAGAGTAAGTTCATGCGAGAGGCAATGAGTTGATTACTCTGTATTTCACTTTGAGATATAATAATGGTGAGGTGATGAATCACTTATAACATTCACAGATATACAAGACTAAATTCATGCGAGAAAGAATGAGTTGATTACTCTGTATTACACTTTGAAATATAATAATGGTGAGGTGAGGAATCACTTATAACATTCACAGATATATAAGAGTAAATTCATGCGAGAGGCAATGAGTTGATTACTCTGTATTTCACTTTGAGATATAACGATGGTTAGGGGTAAGGGATCACTTTAACATTCAGAAATAGGAAGAATAAAAAAATCACTTATACCCAATGGAGAAGTAGAGTTGCCTCCATGGGGTAATAAGAATCTGATGTTAAACGTAAAAGTTGTTTATTAAAATGAGAGAAAATCTATCTGTAGTCAAACTACACGCGCTTTTATGCGACTAAATAAAATTTTCCTGTGTATAAATTTTATATGGCTCAGTCGTACTGTATAACTTCAACTTGACTTAACTGTTCTGAAAAAGTGTGAACAAAAAAACTATGGTAGAAAACTGGTATCCTGCCCCGTCGTTGGAGGCCTGGTTAGAAAGCAAGAAGGTTACTGATAGAACGTAAATAATTGTAATTAGTTTGTTTCCTTGTTTCTGAGCTAAAATGTTAATTGGATAGGAATATCATACAAATTAAAAGAGTGCTGCGTTCGGAGTGGACTCTGGCTAAATTGAGAAAGCAGATGGCTCAACCGACAGCCTGGAACGAATATTATCTGAGGGTAGCTATGAGACAATTATTGAACGAATATGAGGAAATAAACAACATATATTGGAACATCGAAAGCGGCGTAATATACTCGGAAGAAATGCAAGAGAAAATATCACTTCACGAGTGAATAGACAACGTGTGCCGATTGCAAAATATACCAGTATCCGGCGAAGACTTAATCGTGGATATTGATGAAAATGTTGAAAGCTTAACCGTTTGGTATCCTTATGTGACACAGCTATTATTGACACGTCCCAATATCCTAAATAATTATGACCGGAGAGATATTGGTCATTTCCAAGTCATATTGACTAGAAGGTACGTTGGATTATATATAATTAGTAATACTAGAAACAAGATTGAATTTTACATCAATATTTTTATTGAGGGGACCAATGATGGGAATAGCGGATAATGAAGAAGCAGCGGGAGAAATTGAACCTTAGAAGTAAACGAAAGAAAATTCACAAGAAATTGGTGTAGAAAATTCTTAGAAAAATGAAGTATTTGTAGAATGTAAAGAAACAAAAAAAATTAGCATTTTATTTGTAGTAAGCCGATGTAAATTTGAAGGTGACTAAAATAAAATGTGTTATTGTCAGTGACTAGACCAATGTCGTTGTATTGGTGAACGCGGAGAAAAAACAATTTCGTAATTACTATTACCTCAACCCAATTTTAATATAGGGTTATAAATACTAAATCAAAAAAAAAATTTTCTACTTGTACTTAAATAATTTTGATTTAATGATTGAAACACTTTAGGACAAAATCAAATTTGTCATTTATGGGACCAATGTCTTTACATTGGATTTATTTGGTATGGCTATACCCTTGCGTTGGATAGACCAATGTATATGCATTGTATGTATTAGTGAGAAATTGCATTAGATGAGTAGCCTGAGCATCAGGTTTCACTGTACGAAGCATGTGGTAGGGTCAAATTAGAAGAAAAAGAAATATAACTTTAAGAATACTGAAATAAATGAATGGGAGAAAGAGGGATAAAAATTTTACGTTGAAGTTTTAATACTTAGCATGTTTTAGGGGAAGAAAACTAAATTAGACCTGTAAAGGGAAGTAATAGTAGAAGAGAAGAGGAAAAAAATTTTTTAGTGAAATTTTTGTTAGAGATTTAGGTTTATTTTTTGTAAAAATATCACAAGTTGAAAATATCACAAGATATTTTCAACATGTGGCGTTGAAGTGTATTAACACACTTTTCGTGTTGAAGGGGAAAAAAACGGATGTGAGATTGTAACCAAAATTAAGATGTATGTGGAAAAAATGATATTGAGAAGTGTAGGTTGTAATTTTTATTTCTTTAATTTGTGTAATTTTTTTTATATGTAGATATACAGCGCGTTATTTACTGTAGGGGTCTACTGTTTTAGTTTCATACTTCCACTTAATGAATGTTTTGCACTCTTGTATGCAGAAGTGCGTATGAGTGTCCTGCTTTTAATCAATAGAACAAAATACTCAAGATTACAATGGCATATGTTAATGACATGTCGTTGATTAAAATTTTATATTTTTAACAATGGAAAAAAATCTGAAATTTGAAGATATGCTCGGAATTTACGGTGACTGGGTGAAAGTAGGTAATTTCTAATTTTTTTAAGTAAAACTTGTTTTTCTATACTACTGTACAGGAATCGACTATTGAGAAGTATGGATTCCATGTATTTCAAATAACGGTGATAATGATAACAATAATAATGTTTGATGATTGTTATAAGCATCACAAGACATATTGGTTGTTATCTAAAAGAATAAAAGCCACAACGAGAAAGTTTTGAATCTCACTGGCATTTACAGATATGTATAAGTCAAGTCCCTCAAGAAATAAGTTGAATTGGGTTTGTGGTGAAACTGAAAAAGAGGATTTTAATTATACCAGTTTCAAAATGAGGATAACAATTATCAAAATTACTATTGATGACAATAATTACAATTTTTTCAATAAGCGAATTCTGCTTCTGTAATTGGCTAGTTGTAGTGTGTTTGGGGAGGAGTTACGCACTTCTCCCTCACTTTTCTGTAAAAGTTTTGAATTGTGAAAATTCAAAAATATGTAAGTGGGCAATGTGAAACTTCGTGAGTATTTCCATACCCAAAAAAGTTTTCTACTCCGAAATATGCGAATATGTACACTAAGGTTCAATAAGAGGATGGAAATATTACACTGAGGGTCCTTTTCTTTTCAAAAAGTGTTAATGTTGGGGAGACTCTTAATTGAAAAAAAGTCAACTAAGTTCTCATAGCTACGATTTTCAGAAGCTTAAACAGTTCATACTACAGTTAAGATTAGGGTATAGTGTTATAAATATGCACAAACTAAAAGTTAAATAGCTTAAATTCTATCTGAAAAGAAAAGGTTAAAAACATTCTTGGAATAACCCTCTGTTTAAAGTGTGAAAAGCTTTGCTTCACACCTTGGTATTTCCGCCTTTTTTTATTGTTATGATAGACCCTTGAAATAGAATCTATATAATTTCAATAAGTACTTAGAAAATTTAGTCTTAATCTCTCTCTTGACAAGTAAACAACTTAGAGTTTATTTCAATACGTTATCAGCACGAGCTCTTTTTTTAAAATGTCATTACCCAGTTCAAATGTTACTACTATTGTAACAACGAAAAAGTTCGACACAACGTGGATTTCAAAGCTCAATGGTACAAATTATCGTGTGTGGAGAATGAGACTGACAAGTATGTTCAAATCTCATGATCTGTTGAGTATTGTGGATAGATCTAAAATTCGACCCACAACAGTTGGAGCAGATAAAACAAATTGAAATCAAGCCAACAATGAAGCAGTGACAGTTATGTTGTTGAGTATGAATGATATGGAAGTAGACTCCATCTCAGGATGCTCTACCTCTTCAGAAATTTGGACGAACCTAAGTTCCATTTATGAAAGTGACAGTGGAGAATCCAAACAGGCACTCTGGCAAAAGTACTATGGAGTAACCACAGGTAAAGATAAAACAGCAATAAAATCTATGATTGAAACACAAAATTACGCGACACAACTCCGAGCCAACGGGGTAACAATAGATGACGACATGCAAGTTGCTCAAATCATTTCCAGTCTAATGGACGAAAAATACAAACACTTCAGGGAAGAATGGAGATCAGTTGACTCGACCAAACAAACCTAATCATTCTTACTCTCTCGTTTAAAAACCTTAGAGTTAGAAGATGAGACACCAAGTAAGAAAGAAAGTACAGATATGTGTAAAGCCTATCATGTACAGAAAAGAAACAATACAAATTGGGCAAAGAAGCCTAAAAAACAAAAGATGAAATAAGTGAAATCAAAAAAAGGACAAAGTGTCACATATGTAAAAAAATGGGACACTGGAAACTAGAGTGTCCAAAATCCACTTATAAGAAAAAAGACATCGAAGAAGCAAAAGAAAAGAAGAGAACAGCAGAAACGCCTATATGGTGAAAACCTCTATCAACCTCGAAAATGATTGGATAAATGACTCAGGAGCCGACCGCCACTACTGCGGAAGATTGGATTCGTTCAGCAAATATGAAAAATATTCAAAACCCTGTAAAGTAAGAATTGCGGACAATTCCAGTATGAATGCTGTTGGAAAAGGTAAAATCAAAGTTAAAGCATTAATAAATACACAATGGAGAGAAATTGAACTCCACAATGTAGAATTTATCCCTGGAAGCGCAAATTTACTTTCAACAAACGTACTTTTAGACAGGGTTTGAGGTAAAGAAAAACTCAATGGGAGACATTGTTTATTATAAAAATGGAAAACGCGATATAGAAGCAGAGCGATGTGAAGGTATCCAAATCATGAAATTTAGAACCATGTCACAACATGTACTTACTAGTGTAAAAGAAGTAACGTGGCATAAAAGACTAGCTCACATAAATAGTGATTTCATAAAGAAAACAGCTAACAATAACGCAGCCCATGGATTAGAATCCATGAACAATGAAAAATTTGATTGTGAATTTTGTAATCAGGCAAAATCCACTAAACAAAGCTACAGAACTACGAAAGACAGAGATTACGAGGTAGCAGAATGTTTACATGCAGACTTAGGTCACGCTACAGCTAAATCAAATAGAGGAAACAAATTCTTTCTAATAGTAAAAGATGAAGGAAGTGGGTTTCGCCAAGCTTATTTTCAAAAAAAAATGAAACAGTAGAAAATTTAAAAAACTCTATTCGCTTTATAAAGAACCAAAGAGGAAATAATGTAAAATTGTTTTGCTGTGACAATGGAACAGAATTTGTGAACTCAGAATTTAAGACTTTTTTATCACAAAAAGAAATTCAGTTGGGGACAAATGCTCCATACTCAAGTCAAAGCAATGGATTAGTAGGAAAAAAAGTGAGAACAAAACAGAAGGCTGCACGAGCAATGTTAAAAGAGGCTCAACTCAGTGAAAAAACACTGGGATGATGCAATTATTACTGCGTGCTACATGCTTAATCGTACATTATCATCCAAAAACATTAAGATAACACCATATGAGCTCATTTTTAAAAGAAAGCTATCACTACATCATGTGAAAAAATTTGGCTGTAAAGCTTTTGCTCACGTGATAAAGGATGCCAAGAAATGGCAGGCAAAGTCAATTGAATGCATCCTAACAGGACATAATTCCGCAAATAGGAATTATATTTTCTATATACCCGAAGAAGATAGGTATTTGGAACAAATTAAGCATGTTGAGTTCATTGAAGAGAAACATAATGACAAAGAGAAAGCTACAAAATCAACTCCAAATGCAAAAGAGAAGGAAGAACAGAAAATAACTTTCCCTACCGAAAAAGAAATAGAATACTTGGATGAAGATAGATTAATTCCACTAGATTCATTGACTATTGAAGAATTTCTTCCAACCGAAGAAAATATCTCACAAGATGATAGTTGGGTGGAGGAACTGGAACATACTGAAGAAGAAAAAGAAGAAAACTCTCTACTAAGAACTTCCAACAGGAATAAGAGACCAGTGGAACGATTTCAAGCAGGCTTTAGCATCTGGAGAATTACTGAACCAAAATCATACCAAGAAGCAATTGATTCCAGCGAAACAGAAAACTGGAAAGAAGCTATGGAAACAGAAATGAGAAGCTAACATAAAAATGGAACTTGGAGTCTTGTAAAAAAACCTCAAAATCAGAAAATTCTCAAAAATCGACGGGTTTACAAAGTCAAAACACATCCAGATGGGACACTCGACAAACTAAAAGCTCGACTAGTAGTTAAAGCGTTCCATCAAATAGAAGGAATAGACTACGAAGAAACCTACGTTCCTGTCGAACGCTATGAGACAATTAGAATAATATTAAGTAAGGCAGCAGCACAAAACTGGAATATTATTTAATTTGACATAACAACAGCCTTTGTCAACAGCCCATTGAAAGAATTGGCTTTTATGGAACAACCAGAAGGTTTCAAGGTAGGAAATGATTTAGTCTGTAAACTAAACAAAGGACTATATGGCTTTAAACAAGCACCAAGAGCGTGGCACGAAACAATCAAAGAAAAACTGGATGAAATAAACTTCTTAAGTTTGGAAAGTGATCCATGCGTCTACAAGAAACAAGCAAACGAATTGGTAGTCTACATATTACTCTATGTAGATGATGGACTACTGATGGTAAACTTAGTCATCCAAAATCAAAAAAAAATTGAAGAACTGGAAAAAACCTATAAAATAACTCTTCAACCAATGAAACGTTTTCTTGGAATAGAACCTAAGAAAACTGAAAATGGAATCTTTCTCCATCAAGAGAAATACATTGAAAATATTCTATATGTCTGATTGTAAAAGTCAGGACATTCCCATGACTCCAAGACTTGAACTTGAACCCAGTACACCTCCCGATACTAATTATGAATTCAGGAAACTAATAGGTTCTGTATTATTCATCACACTTTGCACCACGTCAGACATAGCATATCCAGTACATTATCTTTCAAGATTTTTAACAAAATATGGGAAATCACACTGGATTGCAGAAAAGAAAATACTCCATTATCTGAAAGATAAGTCAGATTATGGTATCAATTACGCCGAAAATCAACATAAGAAACAAATTGATGTTTTCGTTGACGCAGATTATGGATCCGACATAATTTCAAGAAAATCAACGACAGGATGTCTGTTCACAATCGACGGATCACCTATAGTTTGGCTCAGTAAAAGACAAACCTGTGTAGCACTGTCATCAACTGAAAGTGAATACATAGCACTATCTCAAGGTGGAAAAGAAGCAGTTTGGATACAAAGAATTCTAGCTGAAACCGGAACAGGAGAAGGAAATGGAATTCGCCTCAACATAGATTCTCAAAGCGCCATAAAATTAGCCAAAAACCCTGAATACCACAGCAAAACAAAACATATCGATATAAGACATCATTTCTTGCTAAAGAGTGAGCAAGTCAGTATTGATTACATCCCGGATCGAATACAACCTGCAACTATGAAGATAAAACTTGTCTCCCCATGTAAACTCATCCCGCTAGGAAAACTGGACATTACAGTTGCGAAGCTACTGATTCCTCAATGTGACAAAGCCTATAAAGAAATTTTCTTAGCTAACCTAGAGAAAATCTGCCCAAAAAATAAACAAATAACAACAAAGAAAAAAAAATTTGTAATGATAGCTGTTGGAGTAATTTTTATAGTAGCACTTGTTAGCGCTGGGATAGGAATAGCTGGATTTGCTATTTCAAAGACATACGAAATTGAAACTAAACAAGAAGAATTGAAAGAAGCTCTTCATGAATTGGAAAAGAAAGTATTCACAAGTGGAAAACGAGTTGAACTACTCCAAAAAGAACTACTCAAATTGGCTTCTAAAGTTGATGCATTAATTGATGATTTTTCTATGTTTAAGGAAGAAGTCATTGAAAGACAATACTTAATATCTTACCTCACCAGTAGACTTATGGAAGGAAAAAAATTTTAAGTGACACAAGGAAGAATTGGAAAAAAGGACGGTTGACACCTGACTTCTTGGATTTCTTAAATTTTACATTACCTTGTGATGAAGAATGTCCTATGAAATATGGAGACTTTCATAAATGTGAAATGACAACTCCAGAGAAGAAATCACTCTGGAATTCTCACTCCCTATCATAAATCCAAATCTCACTCGAGTAGAAGCAGATGCTTTTACTTTAATGCTCAACAATGACTTTCAAACATGTACCATAAAGTACACTGGACCAACTTCAGCAGTAATTTCCGTAGATGAAGACTGTGTATATGAAACCCATGAAGAAAAACCAAGAAACAATTTGGAATTGGCTACTCTATCATCCTGCAGAAACAGCTCAACATTTCATATACTCGAACAATATTACAGAATAGACTACTGTAAAAGGGCCTATACAGAAGATGAAAAAGACTTCATTCAAGTAAAAAATTTCGATGATGAATATCATATTTACTGCTCAGGAAGTTACTACTACATAAAAAGTAGAAAAATACCATGTCCTTCAAATGTATTCCATTACCTTTATCGTTAAACTTTGTGATCAATAATGTAGAATATAAAGAAAAATTACTTAAGCTGATCTACAGAGAAAGAGAAGATCCTTTTCTTAAAGATCACTTAAACTGGCATTTGAATCCACATATGAGTTGGAGCAATGTGGAAGGAAAATTAATTGAGTTTTAGAAAACAAACGACAAACAAATTAAGAAAGAAGCAAAAGAACTCAAAGAGTTTGAATACACAACAGGAAAAGAACCTTGGGATTGAATACTAAGACTAACAAGGAACACTCACGAACCCGGAATGGAATATTCAAATTTTCTTTTTACGAATCAATTAGGCATTACAAATGATGAATTATGGTATATGTTATAGGTGCCATGGAGTCAGAATGCTAGGGTCAGAGGTCACCAAAGGTCAACTTTTGGTGCCCTTATGACCTATGGCAATATGGGTATCATTCGAAAGCTCTAATTGCCCTGATTNTACACAAACAAAAATATGACTGGCCAACTGAAGTTAAAACTAGAACCAACTCGTCAGCTATGTTTATCAAATTTAAATTCGGGTATCAAAACAGTTCCTTATTCTATTAATTTTCATAGCTTATTTTTNCAGCTATGTTTATCAAATTTAAATTCGGGTATCAAAACAGTTCCTTATTCTATTAATTTTCATAGCTTATTTTTGAGTACTGGTTGTTCTTAACTTGGTAGTTATTTATATTATTTTTTAAATTACTTTACGATGAGTAAAATCAATCCAATGAATGTGTTAGTGATTCTTAAAAATCACTTTCAACCATTATCAATAAAATCTCCAACAACAGTTGCAGATCAGGAATTAGCACAGGAATTAANTAAAAATCACTTTCAACCATTATCAATAAAATCTCCAACAACAGTTGCAGATCAGGAATTAGCACAGGAATTAAAAGGTAATATTTAAACAAATTTAGCTTCAGTTTGATCTTAATTAAAATACAACTTGTTGGAAAACGTACCTATTCGTTATAATAGGCATCATTGATGGTTGTGTCTTATCAAGGAGCTATGACTTTCAAGTGGTACATGATATGGTTATTGATGGAACTGGGGAGGATATGCTAATTGAAGATGTCCGTATGATTCAATTAGAAGAGGAAGAAGAAGNGGTTATTGATGGAACTGGGGAGGATATGCTAATTGAAGATGTCCGTATGATTCAATTAGAAGAGGAAGAAGAAGAAGGTAATAGATACGTGTAACTCACTTGTGCCAATTATTTAATAAAACAGTAGTATTTCTTTNAGGAAGAAGAAGAAGGTAATAGATACGTGTAACTCACTTGTGCCAATTATTTAATAAAACAGTAGTATTTCTTTCGATTACTCTAGATAATTCTGCATCATCGTCATCATCACAGCAGTCTACTCCGTATGCAAGTCCAGTGAAGCAATCTATGGATTTCATTGATATTGACTACAAGCGAAAAGTTATTGAATTCTGGAAAAGTGGAAAACGTGGAAGAATGTCCTTCTCTAGTGTGCAGAAAAATTTTCGGAAAATCAAAAACGTTCAAATACTATACGACTAGGAGAAACAACTCACTTATGGAGGGTCTCATCACGACAGATACCTACAAATATGTAATTTTGTACTGACACAANCGTTGAATTCTGGAAAAGTGGAAAACGTGGAAGAATGTCCTTCTCTAGTGTGCAGAAAAATTTTCGGAAAGTCAAAAACGTTCAAATACTATACGACTGGGAAAAACAACTCACTTATGGAGGGTCTCATCACGACAGATACCTACAAATATGTAATTTTGTACTGACAAATTTCGACGAGCTAAACAAAGAAAAATTATAGTCCATGAGAACGACATTCGCTTATGGGCTGTATCAAAGGCCCGAGAAATCGGAATGCAATCTTTTTCCGCGTCGTCTGGATGGATTTCCAAATTCAAATCAGCCAACAAAATCGTTTCTCGAAAAATTACCAAATTCATCACCCGAGCTTCATCATCAACCGTTTTAAGCATTTCAAATTCTGCAAATGATTTTGTACAAAGTGTAATTCCCTATATTCAGAATTACGGGCCAGATTATGTTTACAATACTGATCAGAGTGGTTTTAAATTGGAAATCCATTCCGGTAGAACACTAGACACCCAAGGTGTCCGTCATGTTGAAGCTACAGCGCAAAGTATTACTGCTATGACACACAGCTACACCATTCAACCAACAATAAGTGCTTCGGGGAAACTTTTGTCACCCCTTCTGGTTGTATTGAAAGAATCAAGCGGTTCTTTTGGACCAAGAGTGCAGCGCTCCATGTTTGTCGCCGAAAATCTATATATGATGAGTTCAAAATCAGGAAAAGTTTCCAAAGACATTGTAAAAACTTGGTTTTCGAGCATTTTTTTCCCTAATGTTGTTTCGCTTGTCACTTTACTTTTGGATTCTTTCTCCACACAAAACAATCATGAATTGTTAGAGCAAGTTTGTCCAGCAGAAATAGAATTTGAAGCTATGACAATCCCTCCTGGTACAACAAGTATTATTCAGCCACTAGATGTATATTTCTTTCGTCAATGGAAGAATTTTGTACGAAAGTTCTCGGATTATATTATCATGTCAGAAATGGATGTTCAAATGGCTCAAAGGGACAATATTCTCCGAATTCAGTCACTTGTTCACAACCAGTTCTCCTCTCCACGCTATGCACCAATGATAAGATACGCATGGTTTAAGTGTGGTTACTTCGAACATAAGCAGGACTTTGTAAATCCAGTAGAATTTTGCTATAACGCTGGATATAACCCATGCAATATTTGTGGGGAAAAAAAAATTTTATACGCTGCTCGTGGTGTTCAAATTTTATTTGTTTCGAACACTTCTTCTTCGAATACCATTATTGTCAGAATTTTTTAAACTGACTTCTATATTTATATGCTAAAAATTAGTAAATGTTTCCTATTCCAATCCTTTTGGTTTATGTAGTTTATGTCTAGATAATTCTACTAGTCATATTTTTGTTTGTGAATGTCACATATTAAGTAATATATATTTTTGGAATCAGGGTAATTAGAGCTTTCGACTGATACCCATATTGCCATAGGTCATAAGGGCACCAAAAGTTAACCTTTGGTGACCTCTGACCCTAGCATTCTGACTCCATGGCACCTATAACATATACCATAATTCATCATTTGTAATGCCTAATTGATTAGTAAAAAGAAAATTTGAATATTCCATTCCGGGTTCGTGAGTGTTCCTTGTCAGTGACGGAACACATATTCTTGGGTCGAAAAAAGTGTGCACGGAAGAATATAGTGAAAAAATAAATACTAG
>NIPM01000905.1:8711-38998 GCA_002738285.1 Holacanthella duospinosa | reverse complement strand
AAATTTCAACTACGTAAAAATTTTACGTCGATTTTTGAAATAAGGGAATGATCAGCCATAACTACCTAATGAACTTTAAACTGAATTTTTACCAGAGTCAAAATAGCCGAACCCGAACCCANGTGCTTGCCATAACTATGCACACTTTAAATTTGAACGTAAAAATTTCAACTACGTAAAAATTTTACGTCGATTTTTGAAATAAGGGAATGATCAGCCATAACTACCTAATGAACTTTAAACTGAATTTTTACCAGAGTCAAAATAGCCGAACCCGAACCCAGCACCGGCCACTAAAATAAACCCGTTCGGAAAACATACTGCACTGTTTTACTGGAGAATGTTTTCGACTGGTCCCAAAGGGTGTGCTGTTGCTTTGCCGCGGCTGGGGTATGGAATCGAGTGTTTTGACTTTGGTTGGATTTTTTGTCTTTGAATAATTTTTTTTCAAATGTTTAATTTTTTTACAAAAATATAAGTTAGAATGGTAGGTCGGGCAGGGTCAAGTTGTAATAAACTCAAAAGTAAGGTCGAGTACAATAATTCAGCTCCAGCTCCAGCTCGGGTCAAAAGGTAAATCCAAAGTTCATCGATTGAGTTTATTATTTTTACATTTTGAAACTAATTGGAACAGGACTGGCTCGCGTTGGCTTCACCAAGAGGAATATCACATTGCTCAAATTGTCAATCAACACGAGTCCTTGGGAAAATGGGGAGGATGGTTGGTGTTCAGCATTCAACGAGAAGTTTGGATGCGAATCTTCAATAAGAACAGCGAAGTCTCGCATAGATCTACTTGTTTCCAAGTACGAAAAGAAGTTGGTTACTTCGGAGTAAGTTAGTTTTTTAACCTACCTTATGCAATAGTTAGTTTTGTCTCTTTTGCGATTAATTTATCTGGTTTGGATTTGCACTAATCACTTTTAAGTATCGGTATGTTCAAATATTGGCACTAGGCGCATTGTTTATCGCATAACGTGAGAATTCTGCCGTAATTATAATCGAAATCTGTCTGCTAAACACAATTTATTTTTTTATAGAACTGGGACAAAGGAGGGAGTTTCACAACGAGAAAAATTACTTGAAGGGATCAAAGTAATAATGGAATCGGCGAACCAGCCCATCAACATACATTTGAAGATTCACAGAATGTTTCGCTTTGTTGGCTCAAAACGCAGAAACGAAATAAATCAAAATTTTTTTTGTTTATTTTGTAATAAGTTTTTCATATTATTACTTGTTTATGTGAAAGCGGAAGATTCAGATTCATTTAAAAAAGTTTCCAAATTCAAGTAAATAATCATATTTGAAAAGTTCACGCACTTATATAAGGTTAATTTTTAAATCTGCTTGCCATAACTATGCACACTTTAAATTTGAACGTAAAAATTTCAACTACGTAAAAGTTTTACGTCGATTTTTGAAATAANAAATGTGCTTGCCATAACTATGCACACTTTAAATTTGAACGTAAAAATTTCAACTACGTAAAAGTTTTACGTCGATTTTTGAAATAAGGGAATGATCAGCCATAACTACCTAAATGCATGTCAGATTCGTAATTTGCCTCTAACTGATGATTGAGTGACGTACCAAATGAACTAATTCTATTTGGTCATTTTGACATTTGTTATAAGAACGACTACACAAAAATTCAAGTGGAATTTGCAAATATAAGAGTACTTCGAGAAGATTTGCTTTTAAAGTATTCCAAATTCAGGTGATAATCTTTAAAACATAAAATAAATTGAAAAATATATCGTATAATAAAATGTCCCACTAAAACCAGGAACTTTGGTTAAGGTCACCTAATCTTTACATTATCACTATGAGTTGAAATTATCAGCTTGTGTCAACTCCGTTTACTGTCAACAGATGTTTCGGTTCTCTCGGAGGTGACATGAAGCTAAAACCACTGCATAGATCATTTTATCTCTCATGTAGCAAAATAAAAAATATCTGGTACTTAAAAAAAAATCTTTATACACATCCTTATTATGGAGAAAAATTTTTGAAAAATGTCGAGATGGGGAATATATAACAGAGAGATTGAAATATTAGGTTTAGGTCTGAACCGAACCTACTTATGAGATTGGCACCAAGAATCAGTGACGCAGAAGGACTTTCTCCTTCCTCTAGACTTAAGGGTCGGATTTAGGTACACCACTTGAGTGAGTGTTCGGGATNCGCAGAAGGACTTTCTCCTTCCTCTAGACTTAAGGGTCGGATTTAGGTACACCACTTGAGTGAGTGTTCGGGATGACTCGACTTGAGTAATTCTTTTGGAGGAGAGTTGGTATTCAAGAACGAGTTTTTTCCATTGATGTGGCATGGTAGTTTGGAGTTGAGATTCGAAGCAGCTCTCACCACAGTCCAGTTTAGACTCCAAAACACTCACAAATCAGTCTGAACTCAAACTCACCGAATGAATTTAAACCGGGAATCTCCGTCTCTCAAAAACTCAATTCCAGACCTAATTCCCTCGCGCTTTAGGTCTGAGATTAAGTCCAAACCAAAACTTTTTTTTTCTTCGATTTATAAGAACAATTTAAGTTTTAGTTTCATTTATCTTAGTATTAAACATATTGTATCATGCAGATGATGTAAGAATATTTTTTACTATACAATTTGCGTGCAAAAAAAATTCTTACATAATCTTCGTGTTAGTGTAGGTAAAGTTCAAAACATGCGTTTCAATATTTGTTATTTTTGTTGAAATTTTAAATTTTGACAATTAGTTTACCTGTTCGGATTAGCAATTCTGAGAAGAAGAAAACAAATAACCTCTGTTTCATTTACTTTTGTCCCTTGACAATAATAAATCACGTTATCGATATTGAAATATTCGCGAATTGTTACCTGATTATTCTTATGAACCGGAAGTTAAAAAAATGCTCGTTATCTAAAGTAATAAGATTGAAACGAGTTTTTTTTTNGATTATTCTTATGAACCGGAAGTTAAAAAAATGCTCGTTATCTAAAGTAATAAGATTGAAACGAGTTTTTTTTTGAAGGATAGTTTATCATCGTATCCAAGCAATCATGCCAAATGTTGGTTTGGACTTAATATTGTTNGTTTTTTTTTGAAGGATAGTTTATCATCGTATCCAAGCAATCATGCCAAATGTTGGTTTGGACTTAATATTGTTACAGTTGTAGAGTATTTTTTATTTAACGTCAACTGTATGATTGTTTACAAATTATTATTAGACAATTTATGCAATTATTAACTTACCGCTGTCTTTATTTGCTTTGTTTTGGTTTGTTACTAATTATGGAAATTAGTAAGCTTAGCCTTAGTTTATTTTTATGAATTTCGTTTGTTTTATTATTACAGAAGTGTAATAATAGTTCTTTTGCACGAGGCACGCTAAGGCCACAAGAGTATAAAACCCAGGGCCTGGAGTCTAGAGACTCATTCTAAGCCATTACTGTACTCGAGCAGTAAGTCTGACCTAAGAGTGGGAGCTTGGAATCTAGCTTTGGAAAATATGTTTCATTGTTAGTTTTTTTTTNGCAGTAAGTCTGACCTAAGAGTGGGAGCTTGGAATCTAGCTTTGGAAAATATGTTTCATTGTTAGTTTTTTTTTTGTTTAAATAAAATTATTTATGTTTCATTGTTATTTCAATTGTTGAAATTATTTAATAGGAATTANTTTTTTTTTTGTTTAAATAAAATTATTTATGTTTCATTGTTATTTCAATTGTTGAAATTATTTAATAGGAATTAGTTTATTTTCTTTAAAGCTTAAAGTTAATTGATTAGAGTTATTGGATTCAGGGAATTTCGTCCAACTAAATTTAAGTAAGTTGGTCGATTTAAACCAGAACCATAACAATATTTAAACCTCCTAAGTTACAACAAACTCAAACGCAAACCGAGGCGTGTGAAAGTCAAGAAAAACTAGGTTGGTTTAGACCTAAACCTAATACTTAAATGCCTCTAATGTTAAAAAACTTAGAAAATTTTACTGCCCACCCTTTGGTCGAATCCAACCAGTGTTCTTATTAGACTCTTCTGAAAATTGTCCGTCTGGCTCTGCCAGCTTTCGGGTTTTGAAAATATTACCTTGGCTCTGCTCGGACTCATTTGAAAATGCTCTTGTGCTCTGCTCACGCTTTTTTCAAATTATACCTTGGGCTCTTTCCAAAAATTTTTGTCTGGCTCTGCTCAGGTTCGGGTTCTTTTTCAAAATCCAATCATTTGCTTATTTGTAGAATAGCCAAACGCCCCCCCCCCTCCCCCCTCATTGGAAATTCGGGTAAGTGATACGTTAATNTCCAAAAATTTTTGTCTGGCTCTGCTCAGGTTCGGGTTCTTTTTCAAAATCCAATCATTTGCTTATTTGTAGAATAGCCAAACGCCCCCCCCCCTCCCCCCTCATTGGAAATTCGGGTAAGTGATACGTTAATCGACTGGAAATTTAGCGTACATTACGAATCTGACCACAATTGTTAGCGGTTAAGTCAAATTTGTGCCAAAAAAAAATTTTTTTTAGTATGACTTACCCAAAGGTACTGGTGTGGATTTCAATAAGTTATACGTCAATTGATCAGATACTTAAAGTAAATTACGAATCTCACAATTATCGTTGGTGGTCAAAACAAATTTTTGAAAAAATTTGGATTTTATAACAAACTATTTTTCTATTTTTTTTAATNCATCGTTGGTGGTCAAAACAAATTTTTGAAAAAATTTGGATTTTATAACAAACTATTTTTCTATTTTTTTTAATGTATTATATTTATATAGCAATGAGATGCAGAGGATGCGATTTGTTCTGGTTTTCTTTAGATTTTAGTTTAGTTTTATATTGTTTCTGAAGTTGTTATCTAGGTTTAGTTTGTTAGATTTTCTATAGATTTTTTTTTGTTTATCTTTTAGATTTGTTTTAAGTTCTTAGTCGTTAGTTTCTCTTTAGGTTTTCTTTAGGTTTAGGTGGTTAGGTTTTTCAAATTCCAGAGGGTAGGGGCCACAGGTGGGCGTTTGAGGTTCGGCGAACCTTAAGGTGTGGAAAATTTCATCGATCCCCGCACCACATCCGAACTCCGTGCTATGTGAGTTCGGTGCGTGGGGTGAATTTGGTAATTATTGTCGAACCCAATATCCGAGAGCCTCGAGACGATTCATCACGTCATTAGACCATTGCAATTCAGTCCCGAGCTTTATAATTTGCGGGTGGTAGAATATAATTTTTTTACCCAAATAATTACATAATAATTAGCCAAAATCTGATCTAGAATGAGATATTATCGTTTTGAATGTTATAAGTATTTGTTGCCTTTAATTGACACCTTATACGATCAGTCAGGTGGCGTAATTACTGCACAAAAACTCAAATTAAGAAAATTGGACAAGAGAATTCGACAATTTCCAAAGCTTGGGAAGCTTAAAGTGAAGAGCGCTACCAAGCACACGGTTAGACAACTTTTAGTTCGTAGTGGCTAAGATATTTTGAAAAATAAAATTTTCCTTAATTTTTATACCCTTGTTCTAATGAATAAAAAGTGTGATTAAAAATTGGAAAGTGCAAATTCACTGGGATTCATTCAGTCATTCATTCAGTGATACACTAAATGTATCACCAGTTGATAATTATCACGTAAGAATGCATTTCACCTTTTTCAAAATTCGTATAATATAGGCACAGGTGGTGTAGATGGTAGGCTCTCATGGAAACTTCCGATGGTAACCTTTCTCGTTTTTTCTTTTTTAATTCTAAGTCATATTTTCGGTTCTTTGTTTTTTATTTATTATTATTAATTTATTAATCTTCATGTTGGAGCCTAGCAAGTATCTTCCGTTCCCAGTACCCTTGAAGGTTACTATCGAAAGTTACCATGGAAGGCTCTCATTTACCCCTAGTGCCTAAATCCAACCAACAAAATGTTAATGCTAATAGCATGCTCAATCTCTCAATTCTGCTTAAATGAAAATTTTTTGTGGTATAGCGTGCACAAGTCTAATTTTTTGAAACACTTGACAAATTTTTGAATTTCAAAGCCCAGCCAAGGCTCACGCCCAAATGGTTCGACAATATATGTGAATTCGGTGTGGTTCGAAAGGCTTCGAAGTGCGGGTGGGTTCGGTGCGGCTTAAAACGTTTTATTTAGGTGTGGATTCGGTGCGGTTGGGCGGTGTCCGGGTACGGCGAACCCAATAAAATTATTTTGTGTATTAAATGTGGGAAGCTGATTTCAAATTCCAAAGTAAGNTCCGGGTACGGCGAACCCAATAAAATTATTTTGTGTATTAAATGTGGGAAGCTGATTTCAAATTCCAAAGTAAGGAGGGCGATGGGCTGTAGGGAGGGCGGTGGGCAGTAGAAAGGGGAGCGGACGGTAGGAATGGGCAGTGGACAGTCTGGAGAGCGACGGGCGTTAAGGAGGGGGGCGGACAGTAGGGATGAAGGCGTGTTACATATAAACATTGAATCGTGGACAATTAGAATAATGATTTTGGCAGAGTAACGGCCTTTTTAGACTATCTTCATTATGCTGAAAGCAGAGGTTTATATAGATTTTAGAATTGACCCATTTATGGCCAAGAAAGTATTTTAAACATACATTTTAGCAATGAGGTCGTATGACTCAGAATTCAATCATTATTTAAGTCCTAACTAGTTTGGACCAGTTTAAGACAAAAGGAGTGGAAAGTCAAGAACAAAAATATTTCTGAAAACTTGAGATTACAAGTATTATAAAATGTACTTAATTCTAATTTCATATTATGTTGAAATATTATTCCAACACTTTCCCTTAATCTCGAGTTGACATTTCGATTTATTCGGGTTTGGGTTCTGAATTAATTGGTTGCGCAACTACAATTATTCTTTGTTTCTTCTTTCACATGTACACTACTGCACCACAGATCATGGCTCCGATGAGGATTACAGCTGAACTAGCAATCAAGGTTGGAACTAGATGGCTCTGATAGTCCGTGTGATTTTCACCATGTTGATCAGTCTCTGCGTCTATGTCATCGATAACCAAATCACTGACATTGTAGGTGGGAAAGAGATGCCAGTTAGCCCACAATGTAACGAGTGGGTCTTTTGTCTCTACGTCATCCAGATGTACAGCCACACCTCTGTATTCCAAGTTGTTAACCTTAAAGGTGACTCCAATTGGCAATATAAACACACTATCTCGACCTGGCTGGGGTCTGCCTCCGATCACTAGTGCTGTTACGACAGTAAATATGGTTTGATTCATAATGGGGCTTTACTTGTATAAAGTCCCACTCATCATGTATGTTTACTCTCACATCTATTCACTCCGAAGTATTTGGACCCAGTCGGAATCCCGGTGTGGGGTTTGCATCTTTCATACGAGGCAAGGATCAAGTCATGTGCGGCAAGCACATTCATATGAATAGCATAAGCAGTCATTCGTTTTGGAGAGGATTATATTTTTTGGTCCAGTGTAACTTATCCTGCATGTCTTATACTTAGTTTTCTTCATCAGTTCAAATGGATCTGCTTCAACTAAATTAAGAGTTTTGTTGATTACTGGGGTGTCAAAGTCAAAATAAAGGTCTTTTTGATAATCTGTCAGATAACATTTTTTTGCTGTGGCTAAGGAAACTGGACAGTCGTCGTAACAGGGAATTGTGAAATTCAAATAGTCCAAGAGTCCGGCTGAGACTTTTCCCATTTTCGATAGACGATCGGCCTCTTGAATTATAGGTTTCACCATGGTAAGCTTTGGTGTGACGTAGGAGATGGCAAAGTTGGTACCATTTGCTTTGCTTTTAACTCGTTATAGTCTTTTTTGGTGACTTTTGAAGTCATTGAGTAATGTATTGATATTTGACTTCAAGGTTCTCACTGAAGCTTCTGATAGGTTGATTCGTTTCTCTAAGTCCTTTCTTTGTTTCTCTGGTTGAGAAACAACTTCCTTTAGGTTACTGATCTTGTTGGAGTTCATGGTTGACACTACAACTCCAGCGGTGCGCCTCAGCGCCACAAAAGTCACAACAGTGGCAATGATTCCAATAACAAGTGAAACTATGAATCGCTTCGATCTCATAAGCACCTCCCGTTGGTTTTCTGGTGGGCACATCAGCTCCATTTCGTCCAGGAAATTTGTTTTGTACATGAGTTCACAGTGACTTTGAGCGATCGAGACTACGTCACCATGTAGAATGTTAGAAGTCAATACTTCACCCAGGTTCAGCAATCTTATCCGAAGAAAGACTTTGTGTCCTGTGGTATCTGGTATTTTACTAGGACGCCATAAGATTGGCTGAGAGTTCTGAATGTTCATGCCAAGAACTTGACTCTTCAATAGGTGCAATAGCAGGAATATAGAAGTAAAGAATCCAGACTTCCGTCCATTTCTCTTTGGATTCAGTTCTTTTTCTACCATTCCAATTTTCGCTTTCATTTCTTCATGATTTTTCTTCATTAGAGGTTTTGTGAGTATGTCTGCGAGTTGCTCTGTTGTTGGAACGTACAAAACATCAATTTCTCCTTTCTCAATAAGAGTTCTGGTGAAGTGGTATCTGACATCTATATGCTTTGATCTAGCATGAAATTCTGAGTTGTGCGAATTGATTGCATTTTGGTTGTCTACGAACACTGGTGTTGGATAATCCTGAGGATATCCAAGCTCTTCTGTGAAACGCCTCATCCATATGACTTCCTTTGCTCCTTGGGAGCATGTTGAGAGCAACATACTCGGCCTCAGTTGACGATAACGCCACCAGTGGTTGCTTCGGACTAGCACAACTTATCAATGACTTGTTGATAAAGAAAGTGAATCCTGTGGTTGACTTTCTTTCAATCCTTNTCGGACTAGCACAACTTATCAATGACTTGTTGATAAAGAAAGTGAATCCTGTGGTTGACTTTCTTTCAATCCTTCCCCATGCGTAGTCTGAGTCAGCGTAACCAGACAAGATTACTTCATCATGCAGTTGGTGCATCAGCCCGATGTCTGCAAGCTTCTTAAGGTAGCGCAGAACTCCTTTTGCTAATTTCCAATGTTCAGTAGAGTAAGAGGTGGTGAACTGTGCAAGTCTTGAAATTACAAAGGCTATATCTGGTCTGGTTGTTCTGGCCAGAAATAGACTTGTTCCTATCAATTCACGGTAGGGAAGTACGGAACTACCTTCGTTCGCAGGTAGAAGATCATGTCCCGGTTGAAGTGGGACAGAAGTAGGCTTACAGTCTAACATGTTGAACCTCTCCAGTGCTGCCTTAACATAGCCAGGTTGCTTCAGCAGTATTGCACCTGTTGTTTTTTTCGTTCAACTTGTATTTCAACAAATACAGAAACATCGGTGACCTTGATCTCGAACCTTTCGTCAATGTATTTCAGTACTTCATTGATTGCTTGTTTGGTCGAAGAGACTACTAGGCCGTCATCGATGTAGAGTATTAGAAATACTGTTGACCCATCTGCAGAATCAATGAACTCNTCGGACTAGCACAACTTATCAATGACTTGTTGATAAAGAAAGTGAATCCTGTGGTTGACTTTCTTTCAATCCTTTCCCATGCGTAGTCTGAGTCAGCGTAACCAGACAAGATTACTTCATCATGCAGTTGGTGCATCAGCCCGATGTCTGCAAGCTTCTTAAGGTAGCGCAGAACTCCTTTTGCTAATTTCCAATGTTCAGTAGAGTAAGAGGTGGTGAACTGTGCAAGTCTTGAAATTACAAAGGCTATATCTGGTCTGGTTGTTCTGGCCAGAAATAGACTTGTTCCTATCAATTCACGGTAGGGAAGTACGGAACTACCTTCGTTCGCAGGTAGAAGATCATGTCCCGGTTGAAGTGGGACAGAAGTAGGCTTACAGTCTAACATGTTGAACCTCTCCAGTGCTGCCTTAACATAGCCAGGTTGCTTCAGCAGTATTGCACCTGTTGTTTTTTTCGTTCAACTTGTATTTCAACAAATACAGAAACATCGGTGACCTTGATCTCGAACCTTTCGTTAATGTATTTCAGTACTTCATTGATTGCTTGTTTGGTCAAAGAGACTACTAGGCCGTCATCGATGTAGAGTATTAGAAATACTGTTGACCCATCTGCAGAATCAATGAACTCNAAAGAGACTACTAGGCCGTCATCGATGTAGAGTATTAGAAATACTGTTGACCCATCTGCAGAATCAATGAACTCCGAGTGATCGCTCTCACTTATTCGGAAGTTGAAGGATAAAAGAAAATCCGAAAAGGTCTTGTTCCAACACCTTGGGGCCTGTTTGAGCCCATACAAACTTTTCTTTAGTAGACACACATAACTGTTTTTCAGTGGGAGTCCTTTAGGAAGTTCCATNTTGAGCCCATACAAACTTTTCTTTAGTAGACACACATAACTGTTTTTCAGTGGGAGTCCTTTAGGAAGTTCCATGTAGATGGTTTCATTTAGTAGTCCATAATGTCGTTTTTACGTCAAATCGTTTCATAAAGAATCCTTTGGAAGCGGCGTTGGCCAAAATCAATCGATTCGACTCATATCTACTCACAGGTGCAAATGTCTCGAAGTAGTCTACACCTTTCCGTTGTCGATACCTCTTCACAACTAGTCTTGCTTTGTATCTGTCGATCTGTCCGTCCGCCTTTCGCTTGACCTTAAAGATCCATTGACTCTCCAGGATTCTTGCATATGTTGATCTCTTCACGATTTCCCACGTTTCGTTTTTGTCATCGCTGCCACGTTCTTCATCAATGTTCATCATCAACTGTTGTGAGTCTCGTGATAATATTGCTTCTTCATAGCTGCATGGCTCATCGAATGGCTGAGTGAATTACCTTGATATCTCTCCGGTGATCGAAGTTTTGTTTTGTCTCTTATTTATTATTATTATTGTTTATTCGTTCGAGCAGTAAGGCCGGTCAACCGACCTGTAACTACAAAGCATCTTAAGTGATATATTATATTAGATTCTCGTGATTAATTGACTATTAAATTAGCACTTTCTTATTTCTTAAACTATGATATAAATATTTTTTGTAGACCAAATTTTATAGATTATAATTTAGGAAAAAGTTGAATATCATACTAGTATACAATTGTTAATTTTTACGTGTTGATTGATTAGCTCCACTCGATTTTGTTATTGGTCATACTCCAGAGGATGAAAATGAAAAAATTACACAGCTTGCTTACGGTGAACCCCCTCCCCTATACTAGGCTGTCGAAATTTAGTAATTCGTAATTTCGTAAAACTATTTGTCTCTCTGTAGAGAAATTTACGCATTTGTATACCCAATGAGCAATTGAATCCTTCGATTCGCCACACCACCGACAATCCCGGTCGATGTTAAATTTAAAAAATTCACCATTGTGCCAAATCGCATGTCTGGATACTCGTATTTTAAAAATCAAATTAGAAAATTGAGGTTTTATTAAATTATTGAAAGTATAAACGGTCTTTTTTGGGTGCGTAATTAGGGAGTGGGAGTTTAAATGGAAAAAAATATCCACATTTCATGAGGTCGAAAATGTCATTCTGTCTCTCTTGGTCTCTGTAAGTCTGTATAATATTTATTTTATTTATGTAAATTGACTCCCAAGACTGTTCTACCTATAAATGAGAAAACCCCAACCTGTCCAACCTTGCTTTTATTAATGAATAATGGATAATAAATCCTAATTTGCTTATGCTTATACTTCGTTTATAAAATTTTCAATTTATTGCACTTGAATTGAATAGATTTTTGTCTCTTCGGTCGGACCGGATGTAATAATTATTTTTGTATAGGAGCCGAACTCATCATTAGACAATTTGGTTATAAAAACCCTAAAGTTCTATTCTCAAATTTCAAATGTAACTATTATACAGTAACAAAAGTGTTCTGTACTTTATTTAAATTGTATCAAAAACAACTTGAATGAAATGGTGGTGGAAACTTTTACCTAAAAATCCAGATACAAGATGAAATGACCGAGATCGGCTGAAAGATGAAGATAAGTTTAAATTAATTAATCCAAACTGGAATTTCGATACCATAACCTTAGCAGTGAATACTTTCGTACTTAGAACATAACAGGAAGGATAGAGATGCAGATGCAGGAAGAAATTATAAAATCACAAAAACCAAAAACATAGGCAAATGAAATGAGATGACGAGTGACGAGAGCTAACAAACACTACCCAAGGTCCAAGTCCAAGTCCAAGAAAATACTAAAATTCTTAAATTGATATTCTACTAATTACCGTCACACAGTAGTTATTTATGACACCTATACTAATACTCTGAAGTAAAAACACAAAGTTCCTGATTTAACGATTACTTAAAATTTAGAATTAATAAAAATCAAGAAAAAAAATTTCAAAATTTATTAAAATAAATTTGAATTTCTGATGATCGTCCAATTATTGGCTTCAATTTAAATGTCTTTAATTATTAAATTAATAATTTATAAATAGAGTCAAAACAAAGAAATTATTTCAACTAACTCAAAATTTATTCTAAATTTCAAATAATGTTTGTAATCTAAATTAATAAAAATAAATAAAGAATCAAAATAATTGTTGTTTAAAGTAATAATAAATAGTGTCTGTTACTATGTCAACGAAACAAACTTTTCATGATTTACTTTTCACTTTTCAAAAAAATTAGGTTATGGAAAGGTTCCTAAAATATTTTGATGCAACAATATTTTGAGCTACCTTTCACTTTACCAAAAATGAAAAGTGAAAAGTTGAAAAGTTTTATTTTGAAAGTTTTTTGATGCANTTTCACTTTACCAAAAATGAAAAGTGAAAAGTTGAAAAGTTTTATTTTGAAAGTTTTTTGATGCAACACGCCCCGCTTGTGACTCTGGTAAAATTTTATTCTTTTCTGCCCATTTTTTAATTTTAAATGATAGTAATTTTGTGAAGAGTTTGAGTCCAGTATTCATTAGAGCGATGGGTCGATAATTGTCAGGACTCAGTGGGTCTCCACCTTTGTGAAGCATTACCCTTTGGGAATCGCTCAACCCTTCTGGTACATTTCCAGTAGTGAGAATAAAATTAAAATTATTTAAAAGTGTTTCCTCCCCCATCTATCCTATACACTTCCACACTTCATTTGGAATTCCATCAGGGCCCGCTGCTTTTTTATTCTTTAATTCTAAAGTTGCTCTTTTTAATTGGGAAAGTTCAAAAGGTTTATCTAAATCCTCAACTTGTATTTGCATATTTGGGAGACGGATATTAATTCTAGGTGGTAGTAATTCATCATAATACTTTTTCCATTCGGCCTCATCTACCATACAACTTTGAGTCGCTTTACTTCTCACTTTTGACAAACATGTCCAAAATTGTGAGCTTGTAAAGTCATTCAAAGTTCTTTTAATACCACACCAAAATTCACGAAATTTCTTCCTAACAATTGAATTAAATTTGTTTCTTGCCGCTACCCAATTTATTCTTTGTTACTCCCCTCCTCTTCTTGCCCTTCTCCATGCAGCGAATTTCATTTTCCTCACATCTTGACATTCGTACTCGAACCATTTTTGCTTAAAATTAACAGCGCTTTTTGGGATTCTGTAAATGCTCAATTCCGTAGCCGTCTCACATATTAAATTAATAAAGCATGAATAATTCAGATAAGAAACCCTTTCTAACTTTCTTTGTATTTTCTTTCTAAATAGATTACTTTTATTTTGTAGCGCAATTTTTGAGAAAGATTTTTCTTTTTTATAATATTTGTGATGTGTAGTCGGCATGGAAAATAGATTTCAACTAATGGGGAAATGATCTGAGGATCCGATTTCCTCCACCTTAAATAATGAAGAATGATCCCAGCTACAGAGTGCCAAATCGATCGCGCTACTACCATTTTTGTTATGGAATGTGAATTCTCTGTGAGGGTCAGTGTAGTAGTAGTGCCATTTATGCAGTGCAGTCCGAAATTGTCCATGAAATCAAGAAGTGAGGAGCCTGATTTGTTTACATTAGTGTCTCTCGACTCTCTTCCTTCTTCTCCTCCTCCCAATATACCAATCCGACTATTCAAATCTCCCATTAACCCTATCATATTTGTGTTGTTCCTCCAATTCCATAGATTGTCAAGGAAATCGGTTAAGAGTTCAAGATCAGGTTCAAAGTCGACGGGAGAAAAATATGTAAAANTCCATAGATTGTCAAGGAAATCGGTTAAGAGTTCAAGATCAGGTTCAAAGTCGACGGGAGAAAAATATGTAAAAATGAATTTGAAGTTCAAATTATTTGAGGAAAAGTTTAAGCTGATAAAAAAATGTGTATCCAGATTATCAAATTTGACTTGAACTCTGTTATGTGTGAGAACTAACCATCTAGATTTTGCTCTACCTTTGATACTATTTTTTATCCCTGCATACCATTGAGCGTTGTGTTCCGACAGCCACGCAGGAAGAGTTCTACTCGTGCAAGCCCAAGTCTCAGCCAAAACAATAATCTCCATCCTCATAAATACGAGCTTAGCTGTTGATGATAAATTAAAAATATTACTAATTCCGTGTATATTATAGAAAAGTATGTTTGCGTATGGATTTGAATTATAAGAAAAGTTTGAGTTATTATTATTCGAGATACTATAGAATGAATTATTACTGCTATCTACTAANTTTGAATTATAAGAAAAGTTTGAGTTATTATTATTCGAGATACTATAGAATGAATTATTACTGCTATCTACTAAGTATATATTCGAACTATTACTTATACTATCATAAATTGAATCAGTATTACTACTTTGAATGCTTGTATTTANTAAGTATATATTCGAACTATTACTTATACTATCATAAATTGAATCAGTATTACTACTTTGAATGCTTGTATTTACATTAATTTCTTGATCTGATGACCGGCGTCCGTCTCAATATTATTTTACACATGTACCATCATCCCTCCCCATCCACGATTCAACAACCTTTCCCTCCTTTGATATGTAAAGTTTCCCATCCCTGATTTTATAAGAAAAGGCCGGGTCTTTTAATTTTAATTTTAATCCCTCCCGAAATTTAATTAGTGCCCCGCGAATTTTCCTTTTTTCCGGAGTTTGGTCATCGTAAATAGTGATGCCCTTCTGTTTCAGAATCCCTCAGTTTTTCATTAATTATGATTTCTTCTCTTTCCGATTAAATTTAGCAAGAATGGGTCTTGACCCAGATTTTCCTTTTTTTCACAATCGCGTCACAAAATCAAAATCTTCCCCCGAATGAGGGAATCCCGCTTGTGAAAGTATTTCCGCCACCACCTTCGTCAGATTCTTGTTTAGTGATTCTGTTTCCGCAACCCCGTGTATAACACAATTATTTTCGCGGATAGTAGGGAGAACGGTAAGCAGTAGGGAGAGTAGTGGACGGTGGCAGCAGGGAGGGCGGTAAAATGGGCAATGGACAGAATGGAGTGCGACGGGCAGTAGGAAAGGGTGGACAGTTGGGAGAACGATGGGCAGTAGGGAGAGCGTGTGAGTAATGTAAGTAACCGTTAGTGAGACCTACAAATTGTTAAAACTAATTATTATTACCACCTAAAATTTGAATTCAAAACTACCGGAAAAAGCAAAGCAAAAGACAGCAGAGCCACACCAAGCCGAAAGGCGGAAGAGAAAAACAAAACCACCAGAACGAGTTTGGACAAGGCAAGCCACGGGACCTGACCATTCTTTCTCTCCTGGATTCAGACTTTTCACTAACAGATTGTTTGGTAATTTGAGATAATTACCAATCGATCAGTCTCGTCGAGGGTAGTAGGGACCCACTGGCAATACTGACTTCAATCGACGTCCAAATGGGCACAAACAACACACTTACCCCATAAGTGACTGCAATGGCATCACCCTCAATGCACACCATTCCCATCCTCATCCTTTCATCAATCGGCCGCAAGGTTTGCTATTAAACGGTCGTAAGGCGCCTTAGCGGTTATGCGACCATAGTGTAGCGCATAATTAGCTAAATTAGACATACTTGTGATATTATAGACAACGCTCGGCTCGAAATAAAACCAAGATCGCTTGTCTGACATTTCACTAGATCTCCGGTCACTAGGACCACAACGCATAACCAATTATTTGAAGTCTCTCCTTTCATCTCGTCTCAGTCACAACCTCTGTTGAATTCTTATTACTTTAATAAGATTCAATCGATGATTTAATAATGAGGATAGTTAAGAAGATGATGATTTTAGTTGAAGTCCCGNTACTTTAATAAGATTCAATCGATGATTTAATAATGAGGATAGTTAAGAAGATGATGATTTTAGTTGAAGTCCCGGGTAATATGGGACAGACTTTATTAAGAGGATGTTGTTTTACCGACAAAAGCATACGTTGAATCAATGAGATACGGCCTTGGCCTAAAATGCCAATGCCGTCCACGTGTTGATTCCTCAACGTTGCCTGTGATTATTCATATAAAATATTTAATTTAATGTGATTAGTCATATGTAGTATTGAACCTAATACCTCGTAAATAGTTCAGAACCAATAATTAAATTCCATTCGTGAATTTTAACGGACCGACTCTTCAGCTTATCGGTTTGGTCTGTCTTCAATTGAAGTTGGTTGTCAGGTCAGTCAATCAGGCGAAACCGATAAGCTGAAAAGTCGTTGAGTTAAAATTTACGCACACGCACGGTATTTAATTGTTGATTCTACAATACAACTGCGAGGAATCTACTGGCTCTATCCCAGGGTCAGTAAGTTCCTCACAGGCGTACAATGAGTACTGCTCATATAATTCTTCAATGTAGGTGCAAATTTCCATCCCGTATGTCCTTATGCCTACTCCACATGTCAATAACCATTGTATGTAAAAAGGTTGGATTTAAAAATTTACAGTTTTCAATGAATTAAATAAAAATTTATGTAAACTGGGGTTTGACAACGATGAAACCTGATAATATTGAATCCGCCACGAAGTAAGCTACGGCGAAACGCAATTTGTCAACTACTTTATAAGGATTTGGATAAATTTCCAACCTCCTGTTTAGAAAAATGGCGTACAATTGGGGTTGAAAAAATATCTCTGCTATTGGGAGAGCATCCAACCAAATTCCATTGGTATGTTTGGAGTTAAATGAATTACTTTATTGTTACCTGTTTAGGATTATAAGCTTGATACCTTTGAATTTGAGTTCTACAATGTTATTTGTAATAAATCTCGTAAGATTTGAAGAATCTTATTTATATACTGAAATTCTTTAAAAGTGGATATAAAGTAATAAAATTGAGTGAGGATTCGGTGTGGGTTCACTGCGATATCGATTTTATGAATTAGGTGTGGGTTCGGGTCGGCTTTTAGTTTATTTTATTAGGTGCGGAAGGTTCAGCGAATCGAAAGGTGCGTAGAGGGTTCGGTGCGGGGATTGAAATATGTAATTAGGGGTAGGGTTGCCCCGAAACGGGTAAAAATCCGTTTCGGCCGAAACAAAAACAAAGGGGTAACCCGTTTCTGCGAGGCCGAATTTTTAGCCGTAGTTTCGGCCGAAACAGCCGAATCGTGCAAGTGACGTGTCTATCGAACCGGCTTGCAAGAATATAACTGTCGTCAGGGTTGTTAGGTTATGTTTTTGTTGTTAGGTTATTATTGTTACTTTTTTAAGAATAAAACTGTCGTAGAAATATTTCGTTATTTTTTTTGTTTCGGAAAGTAACTTTTGATTTCGTATTTTAATTTAACCTAATTACGATAAACTCACTACTAAACTATGGACTTAATACCGAACTATTCCCACATTTTTTACCACCTGTTATGTAACACTGTATGCCCCTGCTTAGATAGTACCATTTTTATTGAACGACAGGAAACGTCTGAAAAAACTAGCAATAGATCAGTTGACGGAAAAACGCTGGCGGTGCTAAATCGAAATCTGCTTCTCTTATGGGTGGGTGCTTTATTATCGGTTAGTCGTAACAGGCGGTTAGAAAAGATTTAATTATTGGTTATATTTTAGTCAGAGAAAATTAACTTTAACCACAGAATAATTGGCGGACGGATACTTGTCACTTGTAATCACTACGAAGCCGCTAGATCGAGCGGTCATCGAGATAATTAAGGCTGAAGTTGGTAATACAGTAAAGTTTGGTTATAGTGACCCCGTAGGGACCGGCAGGATTGGTTCAGTATAGCAGGAGTTCACTATATCCATATAGTGAACGGACCGTACATTTCAATAATTGTTCATTATATCTAAATATTTTACTATAAATTCAGCTACTTCTATGTAGAGAAGTACTGGGTGATGAAAATTTGCTTAAGATTGAATACGGTTATGTTCTAATGATAAATTTCCATTTCAAGTAGAGTCGACGCTTTCATCTTTTTCTCCTAAAATCCCGCAAGACTAATTTGTGAAAAATTTTGACTGATTTTTGTAAAGTATTTTGCTCCCTCCAATTGAACTAGCTCTTGGCTTTGAAGCTTGTTTCCCTAGGTCCATAGGCTACAGTATGTTAGTTAGTGAAGAAGAATTTTTTTTAGCTTTTTTTTTTCAGAGGGAAACCTAAACTATTGGTAAGGAAAAAGTTGTGTCTCATGATGCACCGCATGAACCATGCAACATATCTGGGCACATTTAAAGCGTCATCTAATTCATAATTTGAGATTGGACATTTATCATAATTGGAAATTTAATACAGTTTCCAATTATGTTAAATGTCCAATTTCAAATTGTCTAATTCTGTCACTCGAGTTACCGAAATTTTTGGGTCAAAATTATTTTGCCAGCGTAAAATACAAGTTATTAAAAAATTCTTTATCATCGCAAATATTTTTTATTCATGCAATACTAATGTTTTTAGCCGCGCATTTAATTTGTTCCTTGTTATCTACTATCAATCTACTGACGCGCTTCTAATTCATGACATTCTCAATAATACCCTGCAAAAAATTCAAGATTCAAGAATTTAACCTCAACAAAATGCAAGCTAACGTAAAAAAATCAGAGTTTGTACTTTTTCACAAAGGAAAGGATCTTAGAAAACTTGACCTTCCTCCTCTTCTACTTGGATCTGAAGAAATACACAGGGTTTTTAAATTCAAATACCTTGGTCTAATTATTGACTCACATTTATCATACAAAAGTCATTTTAATCATTTATTAAGGTCAATACTATTATCAACAAACTTAAATCTATAAAACGACTTGTCCCTATGTCTGTTTTTCAAATCTTGTTTAAAGCCTATGTTATTCCCTCTTACGATTATGCAATTAACATTTGGGCTATTCAGCCTCACTTAGAACTTCAAAAAATTCAAGACAAAATTAATCGTCTACTTTTCTCTGTGCACTACCCATCTATGTTTCGGAAATTTACAAGACTTTCAAAATCCTAACATCGTCATCCACTAAGATTTTTTAATTCTTTTAAAAATCAACTCTCTACATCAGAATTCCTTTCCAACTTTAAAATTTTAACCATCCAAGAAAGAGCTACGTGGTCCAGACTTAAAAATGTACTAACCTATCAGCAGTCCCCCTGCATGAAGATCCGGGATTTTTTCTGCTTCTCCACCAATCTCAAATCATCTAGAAATCTTCCTTTACTCTCACTCCCGCTGTGCCAGTCTGAAACACTCAGGAAATCTGTACGGTTCAAAACTGCTAAAGCATGGAATGATCTTCCTAAAACCTGGAACCTCGATGACCTTTCATATAATGACTTCAAGCTTGGCGTTTTCAACTTACTGACTGATAGACGAAAGTCTACCTTTATTAAATTCTAACATATTGTAGCAGATTTATTAATTTCTAATACTTTTTTTTTAAATTTAACTCACCTTAATTTTTAATTTTATCTAGTTTATATATTTGTCTGACACTTGGGAGATCAGCGCGGAGTTTATCTCCATCTTTTAGATCTTTTATCTTTAAGTTTGTTGAAAGTGAAGAGACAGTGAAATAAATCTAATTTGAATTGAATTGAATTGAATTCCTTATGTTTAATTAACTCAGATAAATCTATCCCTGTTCTAAATGAACAGACTCTAGTGTGAAAATACCCTCTGCATCCGACTTTTCGACTTGAAGAAAGTTTCCACTAGTGCAAATTCAAAAGTTTCAACTAGTTTTCACCATGACTCACAGTTTAGCTGAGTCAGAGTCACCGAATCTCTAAACAATTGAAGTCCCACTCGCGGATCCATGAGTACGACTCCTTGATCTTGGAAGGTGACTGAATAAAAAAAATGTGCATAATGAAATAAAAATAAATAAATGTGCGTCATGTAATATAAACTGTAAAATCATGTATGGCAATCCGAAATTAGAAAATATATATATATTTATTTAATGGTAAAAGTAGATGGGAAAAATATGGAAAATTAGTCCGTTATGCTCATTTTCGCATATTGGTAAATAATCATGACTCTGAGTTCTACCACAAAGGAGTCAGTCACCAAATGAATCCCGACTCCTAACTCTGACTCTGGGTCATGATACTTAGTGTCACGAGTCATGCCTCAGGTGTTCGGGTTTTTAAAAACAATACTTTCAAATTCGAAAGTTGAAAATTAAATGTACATGAAAAATGTAACTTCGTGATAGACTAACTCTGAATTGCATCTGAGTATGGTCACGTTGAGGAATTCTTGATCACCACAACTCGCTGAGGGAAATGATTAGAACATTATTCGAGAGGGAGAAAAAAAAATTCTTCTTCGCTACCTAACATACTGTAGTTGTGTTGGCAGGTAAGAAAAGGTGACTAATATGTGTTAAATTGGAAATGGTGGATCACAACTGTCCACCAACAAAAGGGTTTTTCAGTTTGAATCCTGCAAGGTTGTTTTCTACTGAATACGGAAATTGGAAAAAAAAATTAAAGAAATCATCCTTGCTTACTTATTTGCCTTAAGAACATTAACGTGCACAAACTTTTAATTACTTTTAAAGCATCGTGAGTTTAGAAATATTGCTACGACAATTGGGTTCTACTTTTCGGATCTAGTCACTTTTGGGTACAATAACAAAGTGACACGTTCCATGAACTTCTCCCCACCAGATCGAGTTCTTAGCAACAACGAAAATGTTTCGTGGCTGGATTTGACTTTTAAAATGCAGTGTGTTAACTAAAACTCACTTTGAGGTTCCATCTTAGTCGTGTGCATAGATGGGCATATAGGAATAAGGAAGAATTTATTCTGAATTCAGGCATATTTCATGCGTGTTCACTATAACCGGACAAAATGATTCTCGGGACCGGTAGGGTAGGTTTGGTTCACTAAGGCCGGAAGTTCAGTATAGCCGATTTCATTATAGCCGGACTACTTAACACATAATTTCCCATTTGCTTGGCAGGGACCGGTTAGTGTGGTTTGCTATAGCCGAAGTTCTATTATACCCGGAGTTACTATAGCCGAACTTTACTGTAGTTGGCTTTTTAACCAACGGTTAAATAACCGATAACCGAGTATGGTGCACGTAGACATTAAACTTTGAATATTGAACGTCGTTCTAGGCTTATGGCTATATGGACCACGGTCGGTTAGTTAACCGTCGATTGAAATGCCAACTAGTCCTAACTTCAAAATTAATTATTTGCATGACCGATCTATTCAGTGGGATTGTAGTGATTACAAGTGACAAGTATACCTCCGCCAATTAATCTGTGGTTAAAATTAATTAGTACAATTTCCTCCGATCAAAATATAATGATTAATTTTTTTCTAACCGCCGACAACGACTAACCTAGCCATTAATGCTACCCAGATACCTCACTTCAGTCCATTTGCTGTAATTCCACGCCAAGAACAAATAAAAATAAAACAAGTAACTGAAAACGGTTTGACTAAATTTTTCGGAGTCTAGCCAGTTACCAATGTTTCGCCCGAAACTCCGAATCGGAGCAACAAAGATTCGGCCTACGCCGAAACACATAAAAGTATATGATTCGGCGGCCGAAGCTTCGGGGCAACTCTAATTAGTCAGTGTGGTTCGAACTAGACGAGGTGCGGCATAGGTCCGAATCGGCCATAATTTTTTGAAACCGACTTTTGTATGCGCAGTGGACATTTATTAAGCAGTACACAATGTACGTTTGTAGTAGAAATTGGTAGTACGAATTGTTATATGCTCAATGGAAGCTATTATGCGCAGTACGAACTGAATATGCGTAGAGAATATTTGTATGCGCTGTGCGCATTGTGTACAGTGGAGATTTTAACGCTCAGTACAGGGTGTTTAATCTTTTCTGTATCCTAGAAAGCATGACATCATTTTTTCACACTCTATTGCCAGCAGCAGCATTGGTTGAGAGGAGCTACGATGAAATTGGAGAAGGAGGGTGCAACAAAAGATTAAATACCCTGTATATGTACTGCACCGATGACGTTTGTATGCGAAGCACATATTGTACATGCGTACATTCGCATAAGTTCACATAGTACATATTACATAGTAAGTACATAAGTAAGTAATAAGTTCACATTCGCAAAGTCTGCGAATCTAATGAGGAAATAAGGGAAATCTATACCAAAAGCGATACTACAAAAGTAAAAAGATAATGACTACAAAAGTTAAAAACATATCTCTAATAATAAATAAAATAATGGTCAGAGAGGCGGTGCTAAAAACTAAGGGAGGTTTATGTGATAAAAATGATATAACGTATAATATTCATTAATGCATTTGTATTATCTCAGGTCAATTTTTGTTTTAGCATTTGGGCTGACTCAAATAGCAAAATGCTAGGTTATACAAAGAAAGAATAATAAAAGTCTGGCCCAATTTAGTTATGACTGAGAAGAATTTTAATAAGAAACAGTTCATAAATTCAAGGTATTACAATATGACTAATTCGGATTATTTTACACTTTATGACGACTTTAATATACTTAGTTTGACTGAAAGGCTTAATTATACAACACTAATTGAAACGTTTAAAATAATTAATTATTTAGATGTTAAGGAACTCAATGAATACTTTGAAAATAGAAAATTCTCTAGAGAATCAAAATTTGAGACGCTTGTAGTTCCTACACTAAGAACAAAATTCTCATCTAAAGCTTTCTATGTACGGGCTATATCACTATGGATATATTTGGATAAATTATATTTATATAATTATATAATTATATAATTATATATATGGATAAATTTGTACAAGTAAACAAATGCAAAGAGCAACAATCTTTAAATACGTTCAAAGAAAAGGTAAAAGAATGGGTTAAAGAATCTAGGAAAGATATTTACGCCTAAATCTATACCTATTATACAACAACAAAAAATGATTGAGTAATGATATACTTAAGTTAGCTCAATGTCAAAAATTGTGATGAGTGCCACATTAAAACACTTTAATTTTAATTCTCAATTTAATTAGGTAGGCCTGTTGCAGGCGTGTCTGATCAATTAACATTGTAAAATGATGACCTTGACACGAAAATAAATAAATCAAATCAAAAAAAAAAAAAAAAGCATACGTAATGCACGCGCTATGTGGACCTACGCAAGGCAGAATTCAAAAGAGTCCGAACAGAGCATGAATAACTTTTCGGAATCACGCTCAATTCCTCTTATTATCCATCGACCTTACACATAATGACCTAACAGCCTAACCTTAAAGGAAATCTCACAAATTAAACCTAAAAATTCTAACAACCAAAACAACTTAACCTAACAAATTAAACCTAAAGAAAATCGATCAATCTAAACCTTGAAAGAAGCTAACAACCTAAACCTAAAGAAAACCTACAACTTAAACATAACGAAAACAAGAGTCTATACCTAAAGAAAGCCTAAAAAGAAACCTCAAACCTAACGAAAACCTTGAAAGAAAACCATAAGAAAACCTAAAACAAAACGTAATAGATAATCGAAAGAAAACTGAAAACAAAACCTGAAAAGATAATCCAAAGAAAATCTTAAAACCCGTATCCTTTGCGTCTCATTGCTATATAAATATTTAACTAAATATAAATATAAATATAAATATAATATTAAATATAAATTTAAATTTACATATAAAAAAAGATTATAAATATAAATATAAACAAAAATATAAATATAAATATAAATGTATAATTATAAATTCAAAAAAATTGAAAAAATATTTTTTTAATTATATTTATGTTTATTTTATTCAAAAGTTCCACTTGACCGCCAACCACCAATGTTATATTTGTTATCTGCGTTAATGTGCTGATCGATTGACGATTAACTTATTTAAACCCGGATCACTACTTTTGGGTAAGTCATACTAACAAAAAAAAATTTTAGGCACAATTTTGGAATTTGTTTGCAAAATTTGACTTGACCGCCAACAATGGATATCAGATTCGTAATCTGGGCTAAATTTCCAGTCGATTGACGTATCACTTACCCGAATTCCTAAGGAAGGGCTATTCTACAAATAAACCAAAAAAAAAAGAGGATTAGGTGTCAAAATTTGTCAATTTAGGAAATATCGGAATCCGGGCACATTTTGTCAAGATTTTGGAAAATTATTCAATTTGGAAAATACCCGAGGCATTTACACGAATCACGGGTATTATATAATATTCCGAGTTAAACTTTTAACTTTACCAATTTTGATGAAAAAAAAGACGATTGGGTACAAAATTACATGAGGAATTTTGGAAAATTATTCAATTCAGAAAATACCTGAGCACGAGATTCTCAAAATTGAGTGAAAAATATGTTGCCAAATCAGATAAATTATTTGGTTATATATATAGAATCTTTTTTTTATATTGGAGTTGAACAAAGTGAGATGCAGACATCGTCAAATATCTCTTCCGGTTATCATCTGGTTTCGGGAGTTTTCCAATATTTCTGACGTAATTTGGTAGCCAATCGTAATTTTTCCATCCGAATTGGTGAAGTTTAGTTTCTAATTCAGAGAATTTTATAATTTCCGGATTGGGTATTTTCCAAATTGAATAATTTTCCAAAATTCATGACAAAATGTGCCACCCATTCTTAGTTTTATCAATCTAAATTGATCAATTTACTTCTAACCCGGAATTTCGATAATGCCCGGGTTCGGGTTTTTCCTAAATGACAAATTTTGCATAATTTCTTACCTAATCTTGCTACCTAATCCTATTGTTTTGTCTCTCCGGAAAGATCAAAAATTAATTGTCTCATGTCACTGAAGGTTAAAACTATTATTTTGAGTTTACACTTGTTAGAAGGGAAAATGGGGATAATGGTGGGGATTGGGTATGGGAAATGGTTCGGGGAATTATCAAAGGGGCAGGGTTAGGTCAGAGGTTAAACTATCACGGGACGTAAATTGGGAAAATGGGATTCCTAATAAACTGTCTTGGGAGAAATGTTGACGGGACGAAGGCTAGGGAGACAGTTTTACGCCCTCCTGGAAATCACAGATTTCCAGGAGTATGAAAAGGCTAGATTTTTTAAGGCATGGGAACCAGACTTCAGGCGCCTCGAGAGGGCGTCTGTCATCTGGACAGTAGAAGAGAGGGACGCAAGGGAAAGTGGAGAAAGCTCACTTTCCTTCCAAAACACTATATCATCAATGTCACTCTCGAAACCCCTTACTCCTGATATTTGGGATTTCATTCCGCAGCCATGACTCTGACTCTGACTCCTAAATGGCTCCTATAAAAAAAATATCTAAATATTTATATGTACGTTTTCAAACTGCCTTTTCTGCAATTTCGATTAGCTGTATGAACTAACTACTAGGTAGTCTGTCTGTTTAGATTTGTTGCTTAGGTTTTCCTGACAAAATTTTTGAAAAATTCATGTAACCTATTAAATAGTAACTCATTTCTGACCCAATATTGCAGTTTGCCACTTTAATAATTTTTTATTGTTCAATCAGTCATTAGAAAATATTTATCAATCGAATCATCACTTGTTCCTTTAACGGAAATATATTAGTCCTGTGCGTATTGTTATTATTAAGATTTTTTTCACCTAGTATCTACGTAAGAAGCAAAACGTAATTAAATGTAAAGGATGAATACAAATATCCAATCAGTTGCAAAGTTGCATTAATGCAACAAAGGAGTTAAAAATCTTAATAAGGTAATCAATCGGTTTCAACAATTAAAAATTTATTCAAATCTTCTTGAATGAAAGATTTCAATTTTTGAATTTTACTTTCTTTGGGATATGAATTTTAAAAAACATTTTTGGACTACCGACATTGATTACGATTCTTAGCCTCTCCTGTCTCCAGCAGAGATGCAATAATGAGTTAACAGAAATTCTTCTCTCACGTTTTCAAAGTTCCTTCAACTCGCCGCGAGTGTTTAAATTAAATCCCCCGCCCACCCCTATGTCATATAATGTAACCCATCGTAGTTGGGCATATTGAATTTTAAATTTTGAATTCAATAAAACAACTCGTAACTACGTAACTCAACGTAAATTTTCCAGGTGGGCCTCAACTGCGACAAAAGTCGCAACCACACCTGGGCCTCATCTGCGACAATTGTCGCGTACGATGTTGCGTCATTTAAGTAAGAAGAAATTTAAAAAAAATGGAATTTTGAATAAATTAATGTTTTATTTACTGAGAAATATAATAAACATCCATCTGAAACATTTGAATTAACACTCCATATCCTGGGCGTATGGATTCAAATTTAACAAATTTTTAAAATAGAAAGTTGCATTACTAAGTTGCTTAGTAACAGTTGGCATTTAATGTATTTGTTAAGAATCACATGTTTTACCAAGATATCGCCGAACTAATTCAGTAGGAGTCAAGGAGGAAGTTCCAGAAAATACTTTGTTTGATATCCCATAAGGTCATGGGAAACCATTTAATTTTATAATTTTGTAATTTTGTAATTTTGTAATTTTGTAATTTTGTAATTTTAGAATTTTGTAATTTTAAAATTATGGAATTTTGCTGTTTTGAAATTTTAGGATTTTGGAATTTTAGAATTTTGTAATTTTGGTGTTTTGGAATTTTGAAATTTTAGGATTTTGAAATTTTAGAATTTTGTAATTTTGTAATTTTGTAATTTTGTAATTTTAGCATTTTGGAATTTTGGAATTTTGGAATTTTAAAATTGTCACAAGTGTGACTGTTGTCACAAGTGTGACAATTGTCACAAGTGTGACAATTGTCACAAGTGTCATCATTGTCACAAGTGTGACGAATGTCACAAGTGTGACGAATGTCACAAGTGTGACAAATACACACTTGTGACTTTTGTCACAAGAGTGACAAATATCACAAGTGTGACAATTATCGCTCGTGTGACAATTGTCACAAGTGTGACAAATGTCACAAGTGTGACAATTATCACACGTGTGACAATTGTCACAAGTGTGACTATTGTCACAAGTGTGTGAAATGTCACAAGTGTGACAAATGTCACAAGTGTGACTATTGTCACAAGTGTGACAAATGTCACAAGTGTGACAAATGTCACAAGTGTGACTATTTGTCACAAGTGTGACAATTGTCAAGTTTCCCACATGGACGAATCAGCGGGAAAACCCGGCAACAGCTTGCGACAATTGTCGCAATGAAGGCCCCAATGCAAGCGATTTATATGCGACAAAAGTCGCATTTTCGTCCATGATGATCGCTTTAGAGTAAAAAATTAATTTTTTCTTGGAAACAAAATTAACTGCCGCTCTTCCAAAGGTGCAAAATAAAATCTTTTTTTATCTAAAAAATGTAAAAACGCTTCACGCAAGCATAGCATGGACCCCTAAATCAAAATTAATAACTGCCGCTACGATATGGCAGCTTAAAAGTCAAAATTCGACAAATGTGGCAGTTGAGGGATGTGCAGGTTATTCTTCTGTGTATGACATGATTCCGACAGCGTAGTAATCTCCCCAGGCGAAAATAATATTTCTTCCATCTGGATCTACTGACACAAGTGGAATCTCAAAACCCGGTTGTTGATAACGACGTTGGTAGGTTCCATCATCAGCACTGACATAAAACACGGCGTTCCAAAAAATATAACCTGTAAAACATATTTCATAAATTTCATTTAATTTCATTTATCTGTGTTTTACCTCCGTTGATTGAATGGTATAGAATTGTGTCACAACCGACGATGACAAGATTTTCTGTCCTTCGAACTAATTTAATTTCTGGTTCACGAGGTTCCTCAACTCCTGCCGGTAATTCAGTGTCTTTTACTGTACAGGCGTACCTTTTCTTAGATTTCAATATTCCATGTATCAATGGGCTAAACTTTGAAATTTTAAATTCAAAAACTGCGTAATGTAAATTGAGAGAAACACGCTGATGATGCTTCTTCGTTTTTGCATTCCCTAGATCCGTTCTGCAGAGAGGATAGAATCCTACTGCTTCTGCCACAGCTTGTATAGAAACAATCTCTGCACAAACGATAGCATCAGTTTTGAGTAGAGGTTCATTTTCTTCCGGTTCACCCATAATTGCTCTCACTACATTGTCGTCGTCAGTACTGCCCCATTGGACTCGATCGGATTTTAAAATGACAGCTCTCCTAGAAATAAACTCAGGAGGAGTAATGTTAAGTCTACCGTAAAGACTTGCAATTAATTTGATAAACGTGGCATCATTCCGAGTCATGTATTTCTGATCCCAGATCTCTCCATTGTCATTTGAGATGTGTGGGAATGCCATGGAGACAAATTTGTTTGCGGGTTACAATTTGCCCGAATTGGTAAAGAAGGAAAAGAACAAGAAAGAAAGAGGTCATTGCCCTTTGAGATCTTGAAGAGGAAGCATCTCTCTCCCTTTCTCTCTTAATTATTTTTGTTCTGTTTTTTGTTATTTAAATTATTATTTAAAGTAAAGTTCTTAATTAATTTACTTACCTTTTCTTAATTCTTATTAATTTTATTAACTCTACCTCTGACGCTACACCCACCCCCACAAAAGATGGCGAGCAAGATACACCGTTGGATCCTTTGGTGGAAGACAATGGCAGACTGCTCCTCTCATCAACAGCAAGCGTTAACTTATTGGATTCTTGGTATATTTTTTTTACATCATTTTTATCCGTGAGGGATCCGGATATTGTAAGTGTCATTTCAATTTCAACTCTTTATACCTAAGAAGTGAATTTGACCTCTGATGTCAAGGCTCAACATTCGGCATTTTCAGCTCAGCTCAGCTCAGAACATTCTCGTGTTATTACGTTTAAATTGAGTTCATTGACCCCTGTTGAGCTCAAGTTTCATTCATCAGCTATTCCACTCTGCTCCACTCAACTTATTGAGATTTTTTTTTTGAAAACAAACTTCTTTCTCCACCTAAAATTTTTTTTTTGAATTTTTCGAGATACCGTTAATTTTTTTTTAAATCTTTTAGAATAATTTTTTTATTTTTATTTTTTCATTTCTTTATTTACAATTACGATTTACCGTTAACATTCGCCTAATTTCCTTTTGGATTTTANGTCTCACATTCTTATCTCGTTTATTACGCTTTGGAAATTATGTGGAACTTTTTGGATAACCGAGATTCCACACAAAATCGTTCGGCTAACCTTTCTAAAGGAGATTTGGAAGAATTTATGGGTGACGAAGCTTTGCTTATTCCAATCGTGAATAATAGGTCTGCGCCTTCGATTCCTATCCGAACGCCGAATATTTCTACAAAACCTCCTCCAATTCCAGAAAGACTTTACAAATCTCCTTACCAGCTTCCTATGGTTCCACCCCGTACATTTAGAAGTTCTGTTGTACCATCACCGGTACCATTGGATATAGCTCCCAAGGTTGTCGCTCATAATCCTACTTCTTTCCTTTCTCCACATAACTTTACCGCTACTACCGTTCCGATTCACGAGGCTATAAAATTTGTGAGACGATTTGACGGTTCAACCGATCCTCACGATTTTATTGGAAGATTAGTACATGACTTTCAAAGTTTCAACTTTTCTGTTGATATTATGCTTAATAATTTCGATCGAATACTTGATGGCAATGCAAAAACTTGGTACAATTCCATTTGGCCTCGAATTAAGCGTGATATGGATAATCCTAATATTTCTTCCGATGAAATATGGCATTCTATTTGTCAAGAATTATGTGAGTTTTTTGATCCAACTGCCCGAAAGTCCGAATATCGTCAAAAAAATCGAGATTTGATTTTCAAATTTGGCGATAATCCTGAAACGTTTGTAACGGAAAAATTGAATTTGCTTAGAAATCTTAATCCTCATTTGTCAGAAGGTGAGAAGGTTCAACGACTTATTTCAGCTACTCCTGAATTTCAAAAGGCTCGTGCTCTCACTAATATCCTTTCGCCTGTTGATTTTCTGATTTGCTTACGTAAATACGGTGAGGTTTATTCTCGGGATTTATCCATATCGAAACCTAAAGTTACTTCGTTTGTTCCATATGCTGTGATGTCTATGGAGACACAACAATTTGGACAACAAACAAATTTTCACTCACAGGTTCCGCCTTTTCATA
>NIPM01000904.1:0-38629 GCA_002738285.1 Holacanthella duospinosa | reverse complement strand
TAGATATGGTTATTTGGATATATTAAAGTACAATTTAATACAATCAACAAAGAAAATAGGACTAAATGACTTCTTATTTCAACACGATAACGACCCCAAGCATACTTCTAAGCTCATTGGGAAATATCTTGGGGGGGGGGGGGAAAGNGTATTTCAACACGATAACGACCCCAAGCATACTTCTAAGCTCATTGGGAAATATCTTGGGGGGGGGGGGGAAAGAAGTCGAAACTTTGATTTTGCCAAGCCAAAGCCCCGACTTGAATGCAATTGAACACATCTGGGCCTATATGAAGAGAGAGCTGAGGGCGAAAACTTCGATGATCCAGATGAGTAAAAACAGAGCTACTAAGATTATGGAATAACTTGCCCTACAATTTTATAAAAAACTTAATTAAATCAATGCCTAGACGTGCAAAAGAAGTGTTACAAGCTCGTGGGAACTATAGTAGTTATTGATTTTTGAATGTCTGAATTTTCATGCTGGATCAATAAATTTCCTTTTTGATTTCTTNGAACTATAGTAGTTATTGATTTTTGAATGTCTGAATTTTCATGCTGGATCAATAAATTTCCTTTTTGATTTCTTGTCTTTTTTTAATAAAAAATAGTGATAAATAAATAAATATTAAAAATAACACAGTTTAAATATATCTAATTTTTTATTCATAGTTATTTATAAGCTGAATTGACGCTTTGGTTTACAAAAAATAGGGTGTCCGAATTACTGTGCGACATAGTGTATACTCAAATTCAAAGATTGTAAAAACTATTAAACCTGTTAGTACAGTGGATTAGTAGAATCAAACTTACTTTTCTAGACATTCTTTAAAGGATTATGCGTTGTATATTTTTCGTCTTTTATATAAATAATAATCAAGTCACAATGTACAACATTTTATTCTTGGTATTAACCGAATATAAATTTTAAATCAAGTAAATATGTTTCACAATTACACACTTCTGCACGAATTTTCATGCAGGTTTCCATATACTATAACTGCTTATCTACTTTTTTACAATTTAGATTTTTATAATACATTAACAGATAATTTAAGATTATATTTATAAATAGTTTTTATATTAGACTTAATTTAGATCGAGTAATTGTAATCATTACGTCTGCTTCAAATCTCTGCCGAAATCTGTTTAGCCATAATACTTTAAAAATTGATCACATCAAAAATAAATTAAATAAATAAAAAAACAAATATTCTAAACTTAATAAATATTTCTAACGATAGCAGATAATTTCTTTCTGCTTTAATAATTAAGTTATTGATACGAATATAATCGACCATCACAATTAGGCACATTGACCCTATTGATCATAGATATTTTGAAGCAGATGGACAAAGGAGATATAAAACAAGTCAAAAAATTAACAAGAAACATCAACTAAGATTCAGCTCACATCCTTTGGGACGTATTATCTACAGAAGATACCCCATTGGAATTGATCAGAAAATTTGGAAATTATGTAAGAATTATTCTGGTTCCATTTTCAATTACTGTTATATCAGAAGATATTGCAGCAAAGTCCATCTCATTAAAGTAGAAGAGAATACTTTAGCCAAACTCGATGAAATATTTTTTGTACAGCAAATAAAAGATTGTATTTGTAACATGAAGGAACCATATATTCACACAGAAGAAAATAAAGAATGTTCATGAAATACACATTTTTTAGGTTATGCGTACTTAAATCCAAGTATAATTATAGAATCTATTCATTTCATAGAATACGAGGATGAATCATACAACTACTATTATTTAAAAAAGTTAAGATCTCAAAAGGTAAAAATATCAGGATATTTTAAGATCCCTTAATTTGATTACGATTCTATACAAGGTCTACAATCTTTAAAACTTTATATCCGATTATGTTTAGCTTTTGAAGAACTTTGCAACATAAAAGATGCAACCAATATCAAAGAACTATACCATTTCAGGTCCAAGATGGTACTTACCATTAACAAAATGGGAACTATCATAAACAAAATGGTATTATCAGAATCAAGATGGGACTTTTGGTAATATGCTTTTAAAATATATGTTATGCGCTTTAGGAGCGATTCAACAGACTTTCCGAGAAACAATTAAGCCTCTAAAGTAGAAGATTTGATTAACATAAAAATGATAAAATACGTCGCTGTGAACAGCACACATTATGAAATGGTACAAATATTGAATTATTAGGGCCTTAATAAATAATTATTAACTACAATATGAAAACTTACTGATGGATGTTTTATTTCGACATGAATGTTGCTTGAATTCTACATACAAATTTCATTTTAAATGTATAATACTCAACCATGGGGGTATCGATTTTGAAAAAAATTTTCATCAATCAAAATCATTTTTATAATCAATAATTCATACATTTCACATGAAATTTTAAAAACATGATTAGCTTTAAACTGATAAATATATGTTGTAAGAGTGTAGGGTATATTGTTTTCAATAAAAAAAATTACAAAGAATTTCAACCTCAAAATTAGACCTATAACTTCATAACTTTCATTGATTGAAAAATTTATGTAATTTTATTGTTTTGAATACATCATTGAATAATTGCGTTATATAGCTTTTAAATATTAATATGATTAGAAAAATTATAATTAATAATGATATAATGTCATTAAAATTAAAATCTCTACCATAATGGCTATATCTGGGAATAAATAGCTTATATTTATTCAAATTTAGAGTTTAGCACATTTTATATTTGAGATTAGTTAAAGATTCTTTTAGATAAATGTTGGTTGAAGGCTAAAAATAGATTCTATTTTTTATATTTTGCCAATTCCATTCAATATATTCAAATTACTCGGGTCTGATTAAATGGCTATATGATAAGAGTAAATTAATATGGATTTAAAGAAATCAAAGTATAAAAGGGGCTAGAGTTTATTTTATTATTAACTAAAAGTAAACAAAATATGGTTTATATAAAGAAAAAAGAATCAGAACTAGCAAAATCGCAATTTTTAGCTGTTTATAATAATGGTGGTGACTGAAGAACTTTGGTAGTAACATTGGGAATCAAAAAGACGACTGTTTACAGGTGGGCAAAGATACAATCTGAGGTTAAACGGCCACACGGTGGCGCTAGAAACGTTAAAATATTAGATGAGCATAAAGAATTTATGTCAGCGGCAATAGAAGAAAACGCTAAACTTACACTAGGAGGATTAAAAGACTTATTATTCGAAGAATTTGAACTCGAAGTATCTAAAGAATGTATAAGATCCCGTTTAGATGGTTTGCTATTTACTCTTAAAGATGGTAGACGTGAACCCGAAAATGCCAAAAATGAAACCAATAAGACTAAAAGAGGCCATTTTGTAGAGAAACTGCTCCGTTATCAAGCTGATAACCATCCTTTGATTTTCATGGATCAAACAAACTTTAATCTCTTCACTTCTCGCAAAAAATGTATATTATTAAAAGGAGATAGGTGCTCTACTATTTCTGCAGGAAGTAAAGGAGGAAATATTCATATAATAGGAGCAATAGGTACTGCAGGTTTAATACACTATAAATTAAGAAGAGGTGCTTTCAAAAAACCAGAAGCAAATGAGTTTGTAAAACAGACATTAAGAAGAGCACAAAATCATTACCAATCTGGAGTGGTGCTAATTATTGATAATGCATCATGCCATAGCTCGATCGAGGACGTATTTTTAGAAGAATAATCCTTTCATCATCGTCTATTAAGACTTGCACACTATTCATATATGTTCAATCAATAGAAGCAGCTTGGTATACATTTAAAGCATCAGTTAAAACCGAATTAAGTGCTCAAATGAGAGACATTTTGATAGGAGAAGATTTTGAAAATCTAAACTAAACTGAATATCGACGAAAAAGATTAGAAAACATAATTAACAACAATATTGCTTCATCTATTACTATTGCTAACTGTTTGAGGTATATTGCGCATATACAAAGGTATATACCTGACGCTTTAAATATAGCAGATATGGTCTTTTAAGTTTCTTTTAATTTACTTTTTTTATTAAATTTAACCTTTTACACTTGATTTAATTTCTAGGAAAAATGACTTCTAAAACTATTTTAATGATGTTTTAAATAAGAACTTATGTACCGTTCAACATATATTTTCATAAAAACTGATACTTGAATTAAATTATATACAGGTTTTAATATATATTTTACCAGACATAAGTCGAATGTATAAAAAAATAAAGTCCTATTAACACCTTGTTTTTTGAAAAATATTGAAAAAGTGGATCTCAAGCTTTAGCATGATAAAATGTCAACATATATTTATCAGTTTAAAGCTAATCATGTTTTTAAAATTTCATGTGAAATGTATGAATTATTGATTATAAAAATGATTTTGATTGATGAAAATTTTTTTCAAAATCGATACCCCCATGCTTGAATATTATACATTTAAAATGAAATTTTTATGTAGAATTCAAGCAACATTCATGTCGAAATAAAACATCCATCAGTAAGTTTTCATATTGTAGTTAATAATTATTTATTAAGGCCCTAATAATTCAATATTTGTACCATTTCATAATGTGTGCTGTTCACAGCGACGTATTTTATCATTTTTATGTTAATCAAATCTTCTACTTTAGAGGCTTAATTGTTTCTCGGAAAGTCTGTTGAATCGCTCCTAAAGCGCATAACATGTATTTTAAAAGCATATTACCAAAAGTCTCATCTTGATTCTGATAATACCATTTTGTTTATGATAGTTCCCATTTTGTTAATGGTTAGTGCCATCTTGTACCTGAAATGGTATAGTGTTAGCTGATTGGAGTAAGAAGTTTTTGAAATTATAAGATGATTTCGAAAAACATCTTATAATTTAAATATGTTTAATATCTATGTTATATTTATTACAACATTGATTCTCAAATATTATAAAGTGTTGATTTATGCTTGTATTGACTCGTTTTTTATAATACTAGTCTACGTCACGAATTTTGCAACAAACATTTTAATAAATACTCCCTCTGTTCAAAAATGAGATTCCGATTTGCAAAAATTTCATAACTTAACGCTAGTTTTGAAAATAAAGCTCCAAGTGGCAATAAATAAATAAAAGAACACTGTAAACTATCTAGAACTATTTTGATTTATTTATAAGAGTTTCTTAAGATTTCGTAATTTTGAGGTCCGTTACAAATTTTACGCCACAATCGTAATTTTCAAAAAAACTGCATATTTGATCATGCTAGAAGGTGTATTATGTGATAAGCTTTCTAACACTACCGACGAAACGCAATACTTCAGACTCTGCTACGACTCGTTAAATCTGATAAACTGGAGAAGGAAGCAAACTCGGAAGTAGCTACAAAATTTCAACTTTCAACAAAGACTGTATCTCGCATTTAATATCGAGCACAATCTTGTTATAACAATGGTCAAGATTTTTCTGATGTTTCTTCGAGAATCAAAAGAAATTCCGGTAGAAAAGCTAAGGACCGTGAAGAGATGAAACGGAAAATTGCTGAGATTCCGTTGAACAAGCTTAAAGATTTTAGAACACTATCGCATGCAACTGGAATTCCATTAGGTACGTTGTTCAACTTTGTCAAAGAAAACACCCTCAAGAGAATTAGTAGCACAGTTAAACCAATATTAACGGATGAAATTAAGCGAAATAGGCTTCAGTTTTCTCTTTCAATGCTCCATGATGGTTTTACATGACCCAAACTAAATGCAATTATTACTTGCTACCTGAAGAAGTGCCACACCGGACTGTGAATAGAAAACGCTTTATCGCAAAAGTTATGTTTTTAGCGGCAGTTGCTAGATCAAGTTATGATCCATAACCCACCAAATTTTGATCAAAAGATTGGAATTTGTCCATTTGTTATCCAGGAGCCTGCGAAGCGGAACTCGAAGAATCGTGTTCGAGGAACATTAGTTACAATACCAATAGAAGTAACTCGAGTTGAATACGTGAAGATGATGGTAGAAAAACTTATTCCTGCAATTAAGTCCAAATGGCCTGTTGGAAGCAAGAAAATTCAAATTAAGTTGCAACAGGACAATGCTCGCTCTCATGCTAAAATTGACAATGAAAAACTTGTTGCTGCAGGGATATCAGATGGTTGGCATATTTCATTGACCTCTCAACCACCGAACAATCCTGATTTTAATGTTTTGGAGCTGGGATTCTTCAATGCATTCAAGCACTGCAATATCAAGAGGCTCCAAAGAACATTGACGAGTTAATTATGGCAGTCTATAAAACTTTCGAATAAATGCCTAGTGAAAAGCTCATCAATGTTTTTCTTTCTTTGCAGAAAGCAATGGAATGCACGATGAAAGTAGATGGTGGTAACAATTATGCGCTATCTCATATTATTAAAGCGAAGTTGAGATCCAAAGGAAGTTTGCAAGTATCGTTGACCTGTGATGAAAATGCTTCCAAAGATGCATTAAATGCTCAATAAATCGTGGTAATATTCATATATTGTCAAATCTGACTATAATTTGTTGAATAAAAACATTTCCGCAAATCGGAGTATCATTTTTGAACAGAGGGAGAGCTTTTTAAATAATAAATCAAAAATGATCAAAATAAATATAATAAAAGTATTCATTAAAAACTGTAAAAATGATTCAAAACTACGAATGCCCATTTTTTCTTTTTTACAAGTTTGAAGTCTTGGTTGTCCAATTTTCCACCAGAAACACATTTAGAATCTATACAAAATTTACCAAATTCTGCGAAAACGACTTGCTTGAGAGACTCTAAATTTATATTGTAATTATAGAACATCTTTGGGAGTACATGTAATTATTTGATTCACCCATAAAAGGAAATTATTTCATTAAAAATATAATAGCCCAGAATAACTATTTAAATTTCTTTTTAAACATGTCAATCAACTTTGAACGAAATTTCGCGATTACTACCATTTGAGGAAGCGACTTATCAGTTCTTGTTATCTAATAACGTTTTTTACGAAACCCTTAAATGTGAAGCATGTGGGGTGCATTGAAAAGAGCAATAACATCAAGGAATCGAATTCAAGAAGGTATCGAGTGACATTTGGGGGAATATATGTGGAGAAAGCTACATTCCAACAGGTTATTTGATGCTTTTATTGAGGCAATTAGGGATATACACTATAGTATCTAATAGATTTTTAATATGAAACAATTTCCTTTTATGGGTGACATCAAATAAGTACATGTGCCCTGTTTTTCTTTTACAAGCTTCTTCGGTTATGCATTTACTGTTTTTAAAAGTACCTCCGAGAACACATGCTAAAGTTAAAGAGTTTCTATCTTTTCGGCGTCTTGATATTTTTAAAGGCTCTCCTTTTTCTAAAAACGAATTTTTTAATGGTCATATTCTTGTATTGCATCCATTTCAGTTTGCTATATTTTTTATAAAATGATTTTCCTGAACAACTTTCGAAATAAACAAATTGGGGTGGTCCGTAGTAAAATTTGGGGCGGTCCGTAGAATTTTCCTAAATATATAAAGTTAAAAATTAGTATGTTTCTAGATACAAACCTTCTGCATCTATTACACTTCTTCATCTTTCGGATAACTTCTGGATACCATTCATAAAACCTTTAGCATTAAGCTCCTGAATTTCACTTTCTAGCTGAATTTCTAGTTCGTTCCAATCATCATAAATGTTTTCCTTTAACTTTCTCTTTAATTGCCCAAAACAATTGAAATCAGGTGGGCTAATATCAGGGCTATACGGAGGATGATCCCAAACCCGAATATTTTCATCAATAAAATACTGCTTTATAAGATTTGATTTATGTGGTCTAGAATTATCATGTAATATTATAGGCACCTTGAATTTGTTATCAGGTAACAATTTGTCTAATAATTCAACTTGGAAGTTTTTATAGACATCTGAAGTTACGGTCTCTTTAGGAGCACAGAGCTTCCAATAAGCAACACATTGAAAATCCATTGCTAATATTAGCATTCTCTTTCTTTCATATTTAGATTGAAGTACAAATTCAGGTTGGTCTTTATTCTTATTTTTCCAAGATCGAATCTGGTCACGTTGGGGTTGTATGTATAAAGACACCCAAGTTTCATCTATTGCCAAAGTTCGATTAATTAAGTTATTTTGTCTCGATAAGAGTTGTATATTGTTTTTACATGCTAACAGTCAATGTTATCCATGAGAAAATGAGGTACCCATTTACTTAATAATTTTTCTATTTGTAAATCTTCTGTTAAATATCGAAATACTGTTGTTTTTCTACAATTCACCCGCTTGGAAAGTTCGAGGCAAGACCATGTTCTAGTTTAGGTCAACAATTCTTTACTTTTATCTATTACATTTTCTTTTTTCGAGACATCACTTGTTTCGCCTCTTCGACCACATTGTAGCCTTTCTTAAGCTTAGTAACTAAACGTTTGACTGTATTTAGTTTATAGGCACTATTTCCAACTGATTCAACTAATTCTTTATGACTTATCCCAGAACTGTGTCCCAGGATTACGCCAAATATGATGAAAATCCACTGTTCTTTATCTGAAATTGAATCTTTTAATTTTTGCAAGCTATTCATCATAATATTCAAAATATAATTATTTATAAATAAAGCTTGTAGTATACATAAATTAATTTAAAAGTCTTGATATTATTAGTATATTATTAAAGGAATGATTAAACAAAATTCGAGTGCCTCTTTGCGCGGAACGCCCTAGTATATTATTAAAGGTGTAATTAAACAAAATTCAAGTCACTCTTTCCGCGGAACGCCCTAATACATCGCATTTTATTCTCAAATATCGATGATATTTTATATTTTCTCGTCCAACTTTTGTTCTTGATTTATAAGCTAGAAGAAGCCCGACTCAGAAAGATTTGTCAGACAATGAAGCATTTTTGAGACAGATATCTTTACAAAAAATACTAAACCAAAGAAAATCGTTTAATGGATAAAAATCATGCCACCCTAAATATAAGAAAATAAATGACTTTGAATTAAGCAAGCATCTCTGAACCGAATTCAAAGCCTCAAACTTAACGTTCGAATCAGGATGGGACATCAGATGCATCAACTTTTCCTTAATTCCAAGCTTAATAACCATCCTAAACAAATAAATAGGGAGGGATACGATCTCCCATTCACACTATGTTTCATAAATTGCGATACGTCATGAGCAGCAACAGCCAAATTAAGAGCAAGTTGCTCATGATCCAAATTATGATCATCTTGATTAACATCCAACATCGAATTCAACTTTCTCAACAACAGACAATTATTATCTTCTAACTTGAACGAGTTATTTTCCCAAAAGTTATTTGAATGATGGACTGGTGACCACGATAGAATTCCAGATTCCAATTCCAATTTATAAGCCTCAAATGTGGACATGCTATTAATAACAAATTCTAATTCCTGTTGAATAAATTTCAAATCAAGTAATATATCAGTTGGATCCGACCATTTACGACTTTCATAAGTCTTCATGATTTGTGGTACCTTTAGGCCGATCATGTTCTTGATATTCGGGTTCTCATATGTTTGCTTTACAGAGTTGGACGTTTCATATAATAAAGCAGGCTTAGAGATCAGATTCTATAAAAATTCGTCTTTACAAAGATTTGATACTTTCAAACACGAAATGATCAATCTCAAATTCTTTTCTTTTACTGTAGTTTTAGCGATATTCAACAACAATGGTATGATATCATATTCTCTAATTATGTTAAAGTTATCAATTTACTTATTGATATGTAACGAAATTTCAGGATTAAATGTAAGCAACCAAACACAAAGTAAAACTTGATATTGAAGTTGCGGATTAACTTGTGTATTCTGACTATTTTTAACCAACACCAACAATCTAAATATAAATCAAATGAATAGGAAATACTTATTAATGGCATAATCTTTTTCATACCATAACATTTTATATTCTGATTTTTGCAAAAAAGTTGATAATAATTGTAAGCTCACATCTACCACTTCTTTATTCTTACTCTGAATATTAGATACCATCTTATTCATATATTCTTCAAGCGCACTATCATGTTCTTTAGCTGGCGTCTCTAAAACACTAAATACAATTAAGTTCAAAATACCTGAATAAATGAGTAATAATCTGTAATGCTTTTAATGCAACAATGTCGTCATCTTTATCAAGACATCTAAAAAACATTTAAATTAAACAATTTAAGTTCTTATACTTTATAAGAGGAGCGAAGGGCCATTCCGGATTTTCATTCTTAGCCTGTACGAATATTTTGGCAAAATTACAATCCTCTAAACAATCCAGGTCAAATAACTCTGGTATACCTTCCAATAGACAATTCATAATAACCAAAATGTATTGTAATGTATCGGCTCGAACTAATTTATTCAATAATGTCAATAATAAATGAATATATTCTTTCTAAACATGCACCCAACAAAAATATAAGAATCAATAAAATGATAATACAGCTGGTGGTTTGGTATTCTCATGATTTTTCAAAATTTCTAATTCCGTTTCACTAATTAAAGAAGCTCTTTGATAACCCTACCAAGATTATGTGAATGAAGAGGATAAATACTTCCCATGGCATTGGTCTAGTTTTAATATTGTCGGTAGCTTCAGTGAAAAATTGGTTGTATACCATCGTGGTTGGTACGTCTGTCATTTTAGGAATTTTGGAAGCTGATAATGCGTTACGTATATGAAGAATCAACTTATGGATCAGATTTTTCCATTTAAGCTATTCAAATTATTGTGTAAAAGATTGCTGATGAATATATGCATCATTATACAAACTAGATTATTATATCAACATGACCCAATTAATCTCTTTGTCTATGTTAAATAGTTTGATATTGAAGTAAGTTTAAGTGTGTATAAATCCACTAATAAAAGATATGTAACCTTCTGATTAAAAATAAAACATTTTTCTCGTTATTATACATTTTTTAAAAACTTTATAAATAAATTTATTTTTAAAATAAAATCTATTATTTTTTCATACATATTAAAATATGAATTATGTATCAATAAATCATTGAATTAAAGCTGGTTGTGTCTAGGTATCATTTTATTGCAATTAACAATTTTTTAAAAACAGTCACAAATTTTTTGCATGAATGCTATTTTTCAAGAAAGAACAATTTTATTCTAAATAGTTTGAGATTTTTAAATATATATATTTTTTAATCATAATATTCAAACGATATCAAATTAGGGCAAGTTTTCTGTATCAATTCTATAAATTCGGTATTGGCATTACCCACAAAGCTTAAGTTTGGGTAGAAAGGGTTTAGTGCGGAATATGATCAACTCATTTAAAGTAACATAGGGAAAATCTAATGTTTCCAAATTAGAGAATTTAGATAAATCAAAAAAGTGGATAGAGGGCAGCTTATATTCGTTATCATATGGCACAATATTTTCTTACATAATTCAATTCTAATTAGTCGAGAAGTTTTAGTTTCTTGAATGCATAAAATAGTAAATAAATTTACTATCCATAAAATAACTCTTAGTTATATTTCTTGCCATTTTAGTTGCTTCCTCATCCTATTTTCATTCTTACTATTTTATGCATTCAAGAAACTAAAATTTCTCGACCAATTAGAATTGAATTATGTAAGAAAATTTTGTTCCATATGGATAAAATACTAGTTCGGTAGCCGCGTAATATAAGATGTTTTTGAAAAAATTCAAAAAATTTAATGAAGTTATCAAAAGATTGAATCTTTTTCTTTTTTCTGTCCTGTATTTAAATAAAAATTGGATCAATAGCTCAGAATGTTTTTGAGACATACCTGACTTTTTGCGCAAAAAAACTTCGATCTTGACCACAAACCTTCGATATTCTGAGTATGAATAGTAGAATCATTTGAGTCAACAAAATTCAAAGAATGATTAATGAAATGATCGGGAGTACATGTACTTATTTGATGTCACCCATAAAAGGAAATTGTTTCATATTAAAAATCTATTAGATACTATAGTGTATATCCCTAATTGCCTCAATAAAAGCATCAAATAACCTGTTGGAATGTAGCTTTCTCCACATATATTCCCCCAAATGTCACTCGATACCTTCTTGAATTCGATTCCTTGATGTTATTGCTCTTTTCAATGCACCCCACATGCTTCACATTTAAGGGTTTCGTAAAAAACGTTATTAGATAACAAGAACTGATAAGTCGCTTCCTCAAATGGTAGTAATCGCGAAATTTCGTTCAAAGTTGATTGACATGTTTAAAAAGAAATTTAAATAGTTATTCTGGGCTATTATATTTTTAATATCAAACAATTTCCTTTTATGGGACATCAAATAAGTACACTTCAACCAGAAAAACATCTACTAAACTAATTGATTACCCTTTTAGAATCAATGTCAAAGAAGATAATAATAAAATTAGGATAATGTCAATGGATGGAGTCCATAATCACTCTATTGGTGATACACTTTCACATCCTTTTACTAGAGCACTTAATAATGAAGATAAAACAACGATAGCAAAAATGGGAAGCTCCAGAGTAAAACTCTATATTTTTTATAAAATGATTTTCCTGAACAATAAACAAATTGGGGCGGTCCGTAGAATTTCACTATATGGGAGTTTATTTTTGTTCAGAGTAGTCCATTTATTAAATAATTGGTTAACAAGAGTGAGAATAATCTAGATTCATTAAAAATTTGGTTGAATTAAGAAGAGAATCAAAAAGGGACTACTCTGAACGAAAATAAAGTGCCATATTTATTAATAAATTTTTTATTTAAAAATTTTCGAGTCCCTGTTTGCTCGGAACGCCCTAATATTAAAATTAAGTAATAGGACTACAAAAATAAATCAAACAATGCTATTTTTGATATCACTCACCGACAATTGCTCTAAAGACCAAATAGGTTGAGCCATATTTACGGGGCCAAGATCCCATTGATCAGCTCTTTTCAAACGCTTCTCCCTCCAAACTCTATCCAAAATATCCAGCAATCTATCACACATCTCGATCGTATGACCAGGTGTAGGTGTAATCCTCAACCTTTCCATTCCCCGTTGAACCGTAGGAAAGTTAATAGACTGAATATAAAGTTGATGGTTCACAATCAAATCATCACTAACTAATTTACACAAAGCAGGATCGCCAATCATAACTGGTATAATATGAGTCGGATTGGTCAATACAGGTAACCCTAATCTTTGCATTTCGGTCTTCAAATACTGAGTATGGATTTGTTGCTGTTGCCTCTCTTTATTCGAGTTTTTTAGATACTTCACTGAAGCTAGTGCACCGCCGAGGACTGGTGGAGGTAAGGATGTGGTGAAGATGAAGCCAGGTGCATAAGATCGGATAAAATCTACTACAGAGGATGATGCCGATATATAGCCCCCTACGACGCCAAATGCTTTACCTAATGTGCCACTAATGATATCTACGTCATCTAATATTGTCCCCAGAATGGAGTTTGTGGTTTTCTGATGTTTTGAAAAGTCTAGGTGCTCGGCTACACCCGCTCCTCGTGGTCCATACATTCCTACTGCATGTACTTCATCTAAAAATGTTATAGCCCCATATTTTTTAGCCAATTTACAAACTTCCTTAATCGGAGCAACTGAACCAGACATGGAATAAATCGATTCAAAAGCAATAATCCTAGGTACCCCGATATCTACATCTTGAAGTAATTGTTCTAAATGAGTGAGGTCGTTATGTTTGAATATCTTCTTCTGGGCCCCAGAATGACGCATTCCTTCAATCATAGAAGCATGATTCATTTCATCCGAGAAGAAAACACATTCTTTCAATTTAGACCCAAGGGTGGAAAGCGTGGCATCATTAGCAACATAACAACTACTGAACACTAAACTAGATTCCTTTTTATGCAAATCGGATAGTTCTTGTTCCAAACTTAAATGAAGGCTAGAATTGCCTGCAATATTCCGCGTCCCACCAGAACCACACCCGTAAATATCTATTGCTTTCTTAGAGGCATTGAGCACTATTGGATTACGACTTTGGCCTAAATAATCGTTACTACACCAAACGGTTAAATTGTCATGTGGTGTTCCGGTATGAGCTTTGGGGAATTTCTTAGCTAAACGATTGATGTTGTTAAAATAGCGATAGCTTTGATCTTGGATCTTCTTGTGAATCTCAGTTTTGAAATATTCTTCGTATTGGAATTTCAACGTTTTGTAGATTCTCATTTAGTGATGATGTAATCAGATTGAAAAAAATTTCATTGATTACTCAGTTTATTTGAAACGGAGAAACTCGTGTACTATTACCATATTATTTTATTCAAAGATGCATGTATATTGAATATTCAGTAATTTAAAGTTTTTAATTAATGTATTTTTTGTTATTCATAAAGTCAATCATAGGCGTATTTAGCTAAAAAGTTTTATGCCATCAAAATTCACTAAAATTTGGCCATAAAAAATATTATCATAAAGCGAATATGATGAAATCGAACATATTTCAAGATCAAGTAAGCCTGATAAATTGATTAAAATATGTTTGTTAGATTCTTGTTTGTTGACCAATGAAGTTCAGTAAAATATTAAATGCAATCTATACCAAAATATTAACGTTATCAAAAGATGATGGATAAATGCACATTCATCAAAGTCACGCAACTATAAGATCAAAAGTAGACATGGAATTTTTTTGGAATGAGATAGGAAAGGAGCAACTCGAAAGGAATAGGAAGAATAATAAAAAATCAGTAGGTCTCCAATAATGGTAATAAGTGGAAGATAAACTATTAACTTCCGTTACTTTATCTTAGCTTTATAAGGGCAAATACAACCAAAAGCAAGAGATCTTAACCTAATGAGAAATCAAGACAATAAGCCGAAACTAAAAGAAGCTAATTTCAAGATATGATAGATATATAAATATAAGATCTAATACTGGTTCAAGTTTATTTAGATATGATTATAGATATACCTGAAAATAATCATTTGATTGATTTATTAGCTTTAAATTTGAATAAGAATCCAACTAATATTGCTATCAAATATTTTGTTGAAGAGCAACTTAGAGAAATAACTTATCAAGAATTGGACAAATTAGTCAGCTCAGTATCAGTACAATATTACAACTTACTCAACTCTAAAGTTGGTGAAGGCGATTTTGTGGTTTGTTTCTTAGCTGATCATAATTTGGATTACTTGATCAACTTATTAGCATTAATGAAATGCAACGTTACACCACTGCTTTTATCAACCCGAAATTCTGACTTTATTAATATTGGCTTGATCAAACAAAGTCAGAGTCAAATCCTCATAACGAATAAAAAAGTTAACTATGATATTGAAGGGTTAAATGTGTATGGATTATTCGAACCGAACCTAACTAGACCATATATTGAAGATTATCATCTTGTATCCAGATTGAAAGAAGGCTCAAAGAAGAATATACTAATTTTACATTCTAGTGGAACGACAAAATTACCCAATCTCGTAACTTTAACTAACGAATACTTCATTGTGAACCTCAAGAGAGCACATAGCCAACCAGGATCTGATGGGTATCAACATGTTTATAATATGACACCTTTATATCATTTGTTTGGTATAATGGATATGCTATCCATGTTAATCAAAGGTAGTAGCTTTACATTCAATAAACAAATTCAATACGATAAAGTGATCTCTAATATGACGAAATCGAAGAATCAAGGATTAAGTGGGTTGCCCTTCCAACTTAGTATGATTTATTCAGCTTGCTCCGAAACTGAGTTGGAGGTTTTGAAAGGCCTGAATTTCATTCAATTTGCCGGAGCTAGTTTTCCTCATTTCTTAGGTGAGAAGTTTATTTCGTTAGGTATCAATTTAATGTCGACGTATGGTAGCACGGAATGCGGTGTCTTGGCGAGTGGTAATTTAAAAACTAATTTGGGTAATTACAAGTTGATGTCTATGATGAAAGAATCCCTTAATTATAAGTTAGAACCACAAGGTAGTAATTTGTTCGAATTGGTGGTGAAACCTAATCCCACATTGATGATCTCTAATTCGGAGGATGGTAGTTATAAAACTGGTGACTTGTTCTCCATCTCTGGTGACCTTGTCTATCTAGTAGGGCGAAAGTCGGATACCATCGTTCATATTACAGGCGAGAAGACTAATCCATTACCAATTGAGAACATCATAAATGAGAATCCTATTGTAAAGAATACCTTCTTATTCGGCGATAATAAGTTGTTGAATTGTCTCGTCTTGGAATTAGATAAAGAATTGATCAATGATATGGATAAGAAACAAGTTTGGAATTCGATAATGCTCAATGTCGATCAAGCTAACCTCGATTCTCCAAAACATTCTTTCGTCTTTAAAGAGTTGATTTACTTAACAGTTGATAAAGAGATCGTTAAGACGTCAAAAGGTAATCTCAATAGAGGTGCTAATGCTCATTTATTTGAAGAAGAGATCGCTGGCTTGTATAGCAAGTTTGAGCAGAAGAAACAAAGCAAGAAACTTAAGATTGAAAACAAATTAGGTGAATTAGAATTGAAACAGAAAATCAAATCCTTGATATATAGCATAATTCCGATGGAATTAAGTGACGATGATAATTTGTTAGATCTTGGTTTGAATAGTCTCAATTTAGTTCAACTAAAAAATAACATTAATAAGAATTTAGAAATCGATATTTTTAGTACAGAATTATACAACTTGAATACCTTAAAGAAGCTGACGAGTTATATCTTTAACAAATCCTCTATATCAAATTTAGATTTCTTCAATGACAAGATTAAAGAATTAGTAAATCAATATTGTACCTTCAATAACTCACCTATAATATCAACTCCTCTACCCTTGAATAATGAGAAGAAAGGTGGTTTGACGGTTTTACTCACTGGTAGTAATGGTTCTTTTGGCGCTTTCTTGATAAATGAGCTGTTGACCAACTACAAGATCAAGAAAATTTACTGCTTTATACGCTCGAAGAATGATACCGAAGCACAACACAAATTGGAAGAAAATCTCAAAATGCGTAAAATACAGATCAAGAATACCAATGTATTACAAGCGATAAGTTACAACCACAACACCAAGTTAGGTTTATCGAATGCCACTTATCATGGTCTGATTAAGGAGTTAGATATCATTATTAATAATGGTTGGAAGATGAATTTTTTATCCGACTTAAATGAATTTCAAGATTGTCTCAAGATTCACACTGAACTATTGAAGATGTGTAGCTTTAATCCTAGTATCAAATTTCAATTCATTTCTTCGATTGGAGCCACTTTTCCTTATATAACAGTAGACAACGTTGATGAACCGATTAAAGAATCTGAATTACAGGGTAATGTTACTAATATCAGTTATTGTAACGGATATAATCTATCCAAAATCTGCAGCGAACAAATCACCTCAAGATGGTCCCTCCGTTACAATTTTGAAGCCAATATATTTAGGATAGGTCAACTTAGTGGAGATTCTAAAAATGGTATTTGGAACTATACTGAAACATTTCCCATCTTATTAAACGGTATCCAATATATGAAATTAGCACCTCAACAATTCCCAGAATTTAATTGGGTACCCGTTGATGTGGCTGCCAAATCATTGTGCGAATTGGCCCTTGATGGTGTTGGTAGGGGTATTTTCCATATCATCAATCCGTGTACTACAAATTGGGACGAAATGTTACAGATTATTAAGCCCAAGATGAAATTCCAAACTATACCAAATCAAGAATTTCTTAACAAGATCAATAGCGAACAAGACCCCAATAATCCATTACTCGTGTTGATAGATTTCTTCAATACTGTGATGAGTCATCCTAATCAAGCACCACTATTAGATACTAAAGTAACTAGGTTGGCTTCCAGTGCGTTAAGTAAGTGTCCTAAGATTGATACTAAGTTGATGGATTCGTATTTGAGCTATTGGAAGAATATTAAATTTATAGAATAAACAGATTATTAAATCAGTGATTTAGGTTTTTAAGTTGATATATAATTGAATATCAGTATTGTATTTAAACAATTGTGATACTTAAATCATAACTATGTTATTTTCATTACAAGTCAGTATGATGGTTAAAGAGATTTATTAAAGAAATCAGTATAATAATTGATCAAAAATGTTACAGAAAAGATTGCTCAATTTCAAGTTCGGCCCCAGACTATTAGCCAAAACACTTAGAAACAAGAGCAAACTCTTAACCTCTCAATTAATATTTAAGAAAGAAATACATAAAAAGATCGATATCCCCAACTTGAAATACATAATACCAAACTTTAAAGATCAACACCATCAAGAGAAATGTAAGCCAATAGTAGGTTATTGGTTACTATTCAATTCCACTATGGTATTTTCTATTATCATTATTGGTGGTTTAACAAGATTAACGGAAGCCGGCTTATCGATAACAGAATGGGATTTAATTACTGGCATCAAACCACCGTTCACTATTAAAGATTGGAATCTAGAATTTGAGAAATACAAGTTATATCCACAATACCAAATGTAACTCATTGACTAATTTTTGTATTTAGGTCGGGTAAGTTTATGGAATTAAAGGAATTTCAATTTATTTATTTTATGGAATGGTTACATCGACAGTGGGGCCGAACTATCGGAATGACATTCTTAATTCCAGCCTTATATTTTCAATACCACGGCATGTTGAATCTCAAGCTGAAAATACAAATTTTAGGGATGGGTGCATTGTTAGGCTTTCAAGTATAACTACATCGGAGTTTATTGTATGGGTAGGGGTTTCTGGGTTGGTATATGGTCAAATCCGGTTTGAAGAAAGAGTTGTTGGATCAAAATGATCAAGTTAGAGTAAGTCATCTGAGATTGGCTTCTCATTTATCAGCAGCCTTATTACTCTACATGGGACTATTGATATCAGGCTTGGAGGTTCTCAGTAATCATAAGAGAAAGGGACTGAATCAAAAAGTATTCAGTTTTGCTAATGGTTTTTGTAGGATTTTTTTGACTTAACGAAAGGTCGTAAATTCAAAAACTTAAGATTATTGGCTTTGATAAGTACCAGTTCGATATTTATAACTGCTATCGCAGGTAACTTCTTCTCAAATCCTTATCCATTATTTGATTAGGTGCTTTGGTGGCCGGTTTAGATGCCGGTTTAATTTATAACACATTTCCTTACATGGGCGAAGGGATCTTACCACCAATGCAAGAAGTCTGGTCTGATTATTATGGTTCTACGATGGAGAAAGGCAAACAGATGTATCGAAACTTAGTTTATAATCCAGTAACAGTTCAACTCAATCATCGAATATTAGTACCCCATACTCACAATACATAAAAACTTCTCAAATTTCTGTAGGGTGTAACGACATTTACTCTAATTTCTTCAGTATTTATTTATTCCAAATTCATTCGAATACCAAAGATAGTTAGAATAGCAATTAACACTACTTTTGGTATAGCTTGTATCCAAGTCATGTTAGGTATATCAACCTTGATCTATTTGGTACCAATCCCATTGGCTGTGGCTCATCAAGCTGGTGCTGTATCGTTGCTTACGGCTTCGTGTTGGTTGCTACATTGCTTGAGAAAATTGCCGAAATAAATTGGGATTTACAATATTCTATTCATTTATGAAAATATATCTCTTGTTAGTTCCCAAAAAATTCTTCAGATTGTTACTCTTGTTTGATTAAGACTTACAATTTAAAAGCTCGATTTTTGGCACCTGACCTTGTTTGATATCAATTACGCCAAAGTGATAACCAAGACTTTATGGCGTGATTATAAAATACATACTAAATGACTTTTGAATAAATATTTCATGCCTTTTAATCGTATCAATAAGCTTGTATGGAAAATCAGAATTGGTTCTATTCAAAATTGTACTTTTTGGAAAATCGACGTAAGATCATTTGTTTCAATGATAGAGCAGAAAGAGCCCTTAAACGTACAAGAAAATACGAATTTATATTCCAAAGATAAGATAATTAATGATGAAATACACAAACCTTTAATTTCAAAATTAAATAGTGAAACAGAATCAAAAGATCCACTTAAACTTACAAAAAATCAGAAACGAGCCTTAAGACGCAAAAATAAACGAATAGAAATGCAAAAACGAAAAGAATTAGGTATTGAGGATAATGAGATTGATTTACAACCTCTTTTAATTGATAAATTAGGCGATTTTGTCTTCGATTCAAATACTAATGAATTTAAACTCATAAAGAAAAAGAGGAATCGAAGAGTTCGAAAAAGTAAAAAGGAACCTTTAGATCTACAAAATCCAAAAGTTGTTGAAGACAAAATTGAATCACTTCTATCGATTAACAAACTCAGTACTTCAATATCTGAATTGGGTATAAATCAAAAATCTAAGCCTGAAAAAAAGAAGGCACCAAAACCTACCGAAAATAAGACCTCGATTAAGCTCCCACAATCCTCCCAATTAGAAGTTTCAAAACAAGGTATCGAAATCCCAAAACCTAAGAAGAAAAGGAAAGGTAGGAGCATCAAAGATAAACTTGCAGCACAATCGAAACCACCATTGATAATACCGGAATGGGACCACATTAGAACTAAATTACGATCTTTATACTTTACCAATCAAAGAATAAGTTATCAATGCCTAACCATCGATATCGAAGAACAAAGAAACGGAGATGAAACTATTATAAAATTATTACAAGATCCTCAATACAAAACTCTAGAATCTCAAAATGACAATTATCTAGCTATTGATTGTGAGATGGTTGGTATAGGTAAAAATGGTCGAATTAACAGCTTAGCATCCGTAAGTATAATAGATTATTATGGTAATATCGTATTAGATCGATATATCAAGCCAGAACAAAAAGTGACCGATTATCGTTTTTGGGTTAGCGGGATCACAGAATCTATGTTAGCTAATGGTCGTCCGTTCATGGAAGTGCGAGAAGAAGTCCTTAATATTGTGAATGGAAAAGTTTTAGTGGGACATTCTATTAGAAACGATCTCAAAGTATTGAAATTGATACATCCTCAGACCAAAATCATTGATACCAAATTTCGACCACCTAATCTAGACTTTAAGGGTATTGATAAATGTTCTTTAAGATGCATGGTTTATAATTTCTTAGGCCTGGTTATACAAATGGGTTCTCATTCTGCTTCTACGGATGCTTGTTCTACAATGGCTTTGTTTAGAGCTTTTCAAGCTTATTGGGAGCGAAATGTAGAGTTCGACCGTAAAGATGAGATTAATAAATAAACATTATTTAGTCGATTATTTTGGTTATGATCAGATGTAAATTAAGCTTTAAATAATAATGTATGGATTTTGGCATGTATCTTGAATTGATTTTATATCCAATATAAAAGGAGGTCGTATTTTCTGAAAAACATCGTTAAAAAATGAACAAAAACCAAACCAAAGTCATAAAAACCAATCCAACAAGATTATTTGTAGAAGACGAAATAGATAATTTGGTTAACCATCACCTTTAATTCCTAATACCAATGTACAAGCCAGTACTAGAAATCCAAAAAAGCTTACAAAAGCTCAAAAGAGAACTGAACGCAAATGAAAAAGAGCCCGGGAGAGAGGACAGAACCAATATTTACAGTCAAAAGCGGAAGAAATATTAGGAGTACAGAAGCTTCAGATAAAAAAGAATAAACGAAGATTTAAAGATCGAATGACATCTCGATTAAAAGTACCTGAAATGATACCCGGATGGGATCCTATACGCGAAGAGTTGAATTCACAGCCTCAAATTGATAAAAAAATAAGCATAAAATTCTTAGACTCCACAATCAAAACTGAAGATGATAAAAAACGAAATGGCGACATACTAATAATTTCACTACTGCAGGATTTAGAATACAAAGGGATTGAAGAAAATGATCAATATCTTGCTATTGATTGCGAAATGGCTGGCACTGGTTCAAAAGGTAGCAAACAAATCTTAGCAAGTGTAAGTATATGTGATTATTATAGTAATAAAATCCTCGAACGATACATAAAGCTTATGGAAGAAGTTACTGATTATCGAACTTGGATTACGAGATCACTAAATCTATGCTCTCATCGGGTAGTCCATTCATAGAGGTGCAGAATGAAGTAATGGATATTATTAAGGATAAAGTTCTCATAGGTCATTCTATTAAAAATGATCTGAAAGTATTATAATTAAAGCATCCGCAAAACAAAATCTTCGACTCCCAAGCTCGACCTCCAAATTTCAATTGGTTAGGTTCCCAGTCTTCTTCTCTCAAAGTTTTAGTTTATAGTTTCTTAGGTATACCAATACAATGTGGATCACATTCTGTTAGTGGTAATATATGTGCTACTATGGCTTTGTTTCGTTGTTTTCAGGTCTATAGGGAAAGAAGTGTAGCCAAAGAATCTGAGAAGACATCTAGAAAAAGGTCTAAAACCAAATAAAATTTTGCCTTTGTGGTTATACTTTTTTATTGATGAGTTGCAAATATGGCATAATATTAGTGCATCATAGTGAAAATAGGTTGAGGAAGCAACTAAAATAGCAAGAAATATAGCTAAAAGTTATTTTATGGATAGTAAATTTATTTACTATTTTATGCATTCAAGAATCTAAAATTCCTCGACCAATTAGAATTGAATTATGTAAGAAAATTTTGTGCCATATGATGTACTGTTTAAGTACCAATAATATTAGCCATTTTTGTAAATTCAAATTGATTCATCCAAAGCAGGGGCTATTTTTTATCCTAATCGTTGATATCAATAAAAATTGAGTTTTATAATATAAAAATAAGATATGTCCAAGGAAACAGAGAAAATAAGAAAAAGAATAATAAATTAACCAGAGATTTCGGAGTGAAAATGCCCCAAAGCATAAGATGATGTTTGTGTTTGACCAAAACACAGCAAATCGAAGTGAGTAAGAAAGCGAAATACCAGATTTGCAGTTTCAATGCACCGGAAATCAATTGCTTACATAAAATAACCATAAATGTGGTCCACAGAATTAAGACTCCAAAGTTGCTCAACACTGTTAATAGCCCAACCAACTTGGGATAGAAATCTGTTAATCCGATATACGCATTCGAAAGATCTATTGTTGCAATGGAGTTCGACTGTCCAGTAGTAAAATAAGAATTCAAAGTGTGCGTAATCAACAGCAAATTCAGCAATTTTGGATCTATAGAAAGCTTCTTAATAATCAGAAATTGGACTACAAAGACAAGAAACAATGTTGATTGGCAAGACTGGTTCATAAAGATCAAAAATTTCGAAAATATCAAGCTAAATCTAAACAATCTTTCTTTATTTGTTTGATAGAACGTACTCCATAATATCAACAAATAGATCAATCTTGCATACCATTCTGATTTCAATATTTCGATCGAGTTTAAGAAAACGCCCTCATACGACATTCTAAAAGTCCAAATCAACAAGCTTGAAACTGTTGCTAAAACATAAGATTTGATATTATGAGAGGAAGCAAAATCCAATGCCAATAAAACCATCAATAAGATCGTAAAATTCAAAATAGGATGGATAGTAAGAAGATCACCAATATTCAAAGAATAAAACTTCGTTACACCATTATGATGCCATTCTTTCGTAAACCGAATTAGAGCCATTTGAACGAATACTAATCCGGTTTTATTAGGCTGAATGTTCTGTAAATACACAGCATAACAAGCATAAAAGGAAATGAGATAATAAAACCAAACGGAATGTTCTTCATTAATAAAACTGTTACTGGTACCCAGGAACGGATGAATACAAAACATCACAAAACCAATGACTACGATCTTGAGGTTTTGTAAAGGATCAAAATTTTTAATCATAATCAACCCACTTATAAACAGCGATATTATCATCATCGTCATTGATCTGTAGAGTTTGATTTCATCAATGTTGAGGATGTTTTTTGTCAAATAGAAAGAAGATTCATAATTGAACTAAAGTATCAAATCGAAGAAAATACAATATTAAAGAAACAAGAAGATTTCATATAATCTTTATCATAATAAAAATGCCCTAATTTGATCATATATGATAGTTTAGTGAGTGTATCATGTTCTTCAAATATTCCAATTTTTGGAAAGGTGTTGCAATTCTTTTCTAGAAATTCATAAGGTTTAATATTAGCAGGTATATCGACATCAATCAGATTTTGGATGGCATCTTCTACAGGACAGGGGAATTCAGGATAAACATTTTGAACCAAAACAACCAACTGATTGAGATTGACTTTAAGCAATCTCGAAAATTCAAATCCTAAAAGGAAGCTAAACAGTATAATAAGCTTACGGTCAAGATCGTAAAATATTGAAGGAATCAATTTTCCTAACGAATTAATTGGTATAGGAATTCCAAACAATAAAGATAAAGTAGGAACCAGATCAATTTGACTAACTACATCATTTATCTTAGATAAATCAAGACCAGAACTAATAAAAGCTAAAGCCTAATAAGGTCCGATATTATATATTACAGGACTTATTTCAGGGTCTGTTATACCACCATGATTACCTGACTAAAGAACAATCAATAAATAGATGAGTATACTTCGGTCATACCATGATCACCACAAACAATCATTAACAGTTCCGGATCATCAACAGCTACCGACTCATAAATGGTTTTGATGACATGATTCATTTCTTTACGCTTCGACTTCATCAATTTACTAGCACCAAAAATAAAACAAGTTAGAACAACCCATTAGCGCTTGATAGATGACCGATATGATCCATACCAATATAATGCGCAATCATAATATCCCAATCACCTCCTTGAATACTGGAAATCTTTTTTAATTCTGGTATAATGCGTCTAGTTACGTTGCTATCGACTTCGACTGTATCTTGTACATATAATGAGTTCGTCTTTTCGTATCTCAAGAATTTTTTTCGATCAATGATGTTGAGCCAGGTGCTGTCTCCGTAGAATAATACTTTTTTGTTTCGAGCTTTTATAAGCTGATGGATCCAATTATCTCCGACCCCATCAAGATCGTTGATTTCTAATAAATTCTTTATACCATCAATATATCTGGGATTGTTTCCTATTTATTAAAAGGTTAATGTTTACCACTTATAAGAGCTTTAATTCGCGGCATCGTCACACTTGGTGCTACTATTTTGGATAAATACAATTGAGCCTTCTTTTCTTGTATAAGCCTAAATCCATAAACGAATTAAGCTGTTGAGTTATATGAAGAGATACTTATGAACGAAAGTAAATTCGGAATCTTTATCAGCTATAAAATCACTAAACACAGCCAAGAAAATAAACCTGTTATCATATATTTACTATCTTAATGCGTCTATTAATATAAATATCAGTCTTTCATATTTCTTCCCGATCATTTTATTACCGATTTTCAATTCTTTCAAACTGTCTGTAGAATTAGAACCTTTAATTAGTTCTCTGGTAGGTAGGAATGTGATAAAAAATGACAATATTCCATATAAATATAAAAGACCTAGTATTAATGTTATGGTTTTGGCTATCATGGAATTTTTTGTATGTTCGGGATTTGATTTAAATTCTCCAAACTTATATGATTTGAATCAAAAATTTAAATGAATGCAAACATGATACTTTTTGTATGCAAATTTATACCAAAAGCAATTTATAGGGGTATCAGTGAATATACGGAAATTATCATTTAATAGACGAAAATCTATATGGCACTTTATTTTCGTTCAGAGTAGTCCCCATTTTACTTATTAAATAATTGGTTGAACAAGAGTGAGAATAATCTAGATTCATTAAAAATTTGGTTGAATTAAGTAAAGAATCAAAAAGGGACTACTCTGAACGAAAATAAATTGCCATATGGCACAAAATTTTTGAAGCCTCGGTTATAATTCTAGAATATTAATGCATCACAGTGAAAATAGGTTAAGGAAGCAACCAAAATAGCAAGAATTATAACTAACAGATATTTTATGGATAGTAAAGTTGATAAATACATAAATTTATTTTCATTCTTACTATTTTATTCATTCAAGAAACTAAATTTCCTCGACCAATTAGAATAGAATTATGTTTCAAAAATTTTGTCCCATATTACTAAAATCGAGAATTTGTGTGTGTAACCGGGATTCACGCTAAGAGAATTAAAGATAGGAGCATAAAAATAGCACCTTTAGATAGAGATTTTTTCTGCGGGTGACATAGGCTATATTAGAGCTTAAAATAATAACTATTTTATTTGTTTATTAAACTATTATTCTCAAAAAAATTTAAACCAAAATCATAATAAAACTCGAAATTTAAAAAATAATTAAAGAATTTTATTTTTGGTTATTAAAAATTAAATCATTTAAAAAGGATTAAAAATATAATAATGATAATTTTATTAAAAAAAGATAATCTTTCTGGAGGTAATGTAAGCAATATTTGACTTGAAAAATTTTATATTTATATTTATTTTTTTGGATAATTCAAAGCCAACAGTTGTATTTTTTTTAAACATTGAAAAGAAAGGAAGTGGGAAATTATCTTTTGATTAATTTATATTTCTTAATTTCAAAAATAAAGAGAGTTTATATTTATTTTAGAATGGGACGGTAATTGTCAAATCGGATATTTCAAAAATTTTAATTTTAAATGAAAGATAATAAAAACAAATACATTAATTCATAATATATTCAAGTATTATTTCTTTCTCAATATTACTTTAGAATGGAGGGAATTTTGAAAATTATGGATTTAATTTCCTATTTCTGTGAAAATATGGCACAAAATTTTTGAAGCCTCGGTTATAATTCTTTCATATTAATGCATCATAGTGAAAATAGGATGAGGAAGCAACTAAGATGGCAAGGAATATAACTAACAGATATTTTATGGATAGTAAAGTTGATAAATACATAAATTTATTTTCATTCTTACTATTTTGTGCATTCAAGAAACTAAAATTTCTTGTCCAATTAGAATATAATTATGTTTCAAAAATTTTCTCCCATATGTACAGTGTGCACAAAAATTATAGCCTACCTAACTTTTTTGAAATAAATGATTAAATAATAAATTTAGAAACTTGAATTTTTCAAATTTATTTTAAAATATAAATAGCTATTATTTAGATTATATTTTGTTGATTATACCTTATCTGTTGTTTTTGTTTTGAAGATCATCTATATTTTTTGTAAACAAAAGATATAGCCCCAAAAATAGAAATAACTTTAATTATAAATATACAGATTTAGGATTTTAATAAATATCAATGCCTCGAGGTACTTGTCTTAATGATTATGAAAAAGAAAGAATTGATGCATTTCTTGAAGCTGGAATGAAAATATAAAAAATATCAGAAATTTTAAAACGTTCAAGGAAGGTTGTTTCAAATTATATTCATTTGGGCGAAAAATATTCAAGAAAAAACAATAAAGGAGGTCGAAAACCAAAATTAACTATTAGAGATAAAAGAAAAATCATGAAACTCTCTTGTGAAGAAAGCTTTTCAGTAAGAAAAGTTCAACAAGAATTTTTTTCTCAAGTTCATTACAACACAATATATAACGTTTTGACCAATAATACAGATATTATTTACAAAAAAGTCAAGTCAAGGCCACCATTGACTTTAATTCATAAAGAAGAACGTATGCGATTTGCATGGCTTCACAAAACGTGGGGAGAAGAGTGGAAAATGTCTTATTTAGTGATAAAAAAAGATTCAATTTGGATGGACCAGATGGTATCAAATCCTACTGGCATAATATCAACCAAAAAGAAATAAAATTTAGTAGAAGACAAAACGGTAACTTTTAATTATACTCTTAATATTTTATGTTGAATTTTTAAAGGTTGAGGTAGTATTATGTTTTGGGGGTGCATTTGGTTATAATGGTGTGATGAATATCATAAAAACAGAGCAAAAAATGAAAGCGGTTGATTATCAAAATATTCTAAAAGACTTAATAACTGAAGCAAAAAAAGTAGTCCTAAAAACTCTGGTGGCTTTATTTTTATGCAAGATAACTGTAGTGTTCATAAAGCAAGGTCCACCATGGAATATTTAAATTCATTAAAAAACGTTGAATTAATGGATTTCCCTGCACAAAGCCCAGATATTTATCCCATAGAAAACCTATGGGGAATATTAGCTCGTCGTGTTTATAGTGGTGGGAAACAATATTTAACCTTACACGATTTAGAGCAATCGATATAAAAATGTTGGGAGTCAATAGAAATTGATATTTTAAAAGGTCTTATTTTGAGCATTCCTGAAAGAATTGGATTGATACTAATAAATCAAGGAGATGCCATTAATTATTAGTTTGAAATTTTTTTCAATAAACTTTTTATTAATTTATATCATTTTTTAAAATATGTGCTATAATTTTTGTAAAAAAAATGGAACTGATTCTCAATATGCAAACAACAAATAAGTTATGAGCATCAAAATAAGATTTAAATAATTATTATTTATATTTTAAAATAATCTTGAAAATTTGACTTTCTAAATTCATTATTTATTTTAAAAAAATTAGATGGGCTATAATTTTTGTACACACTGTAGTTTACTTTGTTTTATTTTTCAAATCGTTTTTGTGAAGAATTGATAGAAATTCGATTTATTTTAAAAAAGATCGTTAATAAAATTTTGATATTAAAAGATATAAGATGAATTATTTAATTAAAGGTTAAATATAAAGAATTTTATCTAAAAATATATAAATTAATTAAAATAGTTTAAAAAAATATATTAATTTGTTTAAAAGAAAATAAAACAAAATAAACAAAAATCAGTATTATATCATCCGGGAGGGGTAATTTTTTTATCCCAAAATATTAAAAACTATATATATAGTAATGCCAAAAAAAAAGAAAAACTAATTTATCAAAAAGAACTTCAGAAGCAAGAAGATCGAAAAAGAAAAGGGAAAACGAAACTAATGACTAGGCAAATTTAAGAAGAGCATCTAACTCAATTTCAATAACTAATGCAAGAGCTAATGAGACAGAAGAACAAATGAATATAAGAAGAAAAAAATGAATTCAGAAGATTATCTAATGCATTTTCAATGACTTATTCAAGAATGTTTGAAACAGAAGAGCAAGTTGATTTAAGAAGATCATCAAACGCACTTTCAATGGCTTATTCAAGAGCAAATGAGACGATAGAAGAAAGAAGTCTAAGAATCCAAAGTGTGACAAATTATAGACAACAGAATATTATTAGAAAATTGAATGGAACGATTTATAATGGATAAATTAAAAAGGGGATCAATTTAGTGCAAATTTTAATTGTTTAGGAAAAATGTCAGAATTATGTATCTATTGCAAATCTACAAATTTTAAAGAAGAAGGAAAAAGAAACGAATATACATATTGTTTTAAAAAAGTTAAAGTTAAAGTTCACTTTAATACAGAATTTCCTGATATCATAAAGAATTTATTGACCGGGACAGATCAAATATCAAAAGATTTCAAGGAAAATATTCAAAAGTATAACAGTGCCGTAGCATTTGCTTCATTTGGAGCTCCAAAACTTGACTCTATGAACAATATTGGAAATGGTCCGTTCTGCTATAGAATTCATGGACAAGTATATCACATCACATCATCTTCCTTATATCCAGAAAATGGAAGCACTCCAAAATATTCCCAACTTTATATACTTGATCCAGATGAAGCAACTAATCATAAGATGAATATTACTTATAATTCCAAATGTAACCCATAAATTATGTCAAGTCTAACAAGCTTGATGATACAAATAAACGAACTTGCTAAATTCTACAAAATGATATATCAAGTTGAACAAGAAATAAATAATGGTAATAATGCACCAAATCTTCTGTTATCTATAGTTAAAAATAGAAGTAATGATCAAAGGAGATATAATTTACCTATAACTAACGAAATTGCGGTTGATTTCAAAATGCAAATGGTGAACCTCCTCATGATAGAGATATTAAGGTGTATAACAAGGATTCTAATAAACACAGCAGATTAAGCTTTTGAATTCTAAATTAGACTCTATGGTATATCCAATTCTTTTTCCATATGGTCAAGATGGATGGCATAAAAACTTGGTAAGTATTAATAATAGAAGACAAAAAATTACACATATGGCATATTATTCATATCTTTTGGCAATACATGATGAAATTTGGACACCTTACTTATATGGAGGAAAGCTTACTCAACAGTTCATAGTTGATGCCTATACTAAAATGGAAGCAAATAACCTATATTTTATTAAGAAGAATCAAGAAAAATTTAGGACAGAGATTTATAAGGGACTTAGAGATCAGTTAGCAAATGAAGTAAGAGATAGAGTAGCAAGACTTGGGAAAATGTTTATATTACCTTCAACATTTCAAGGCAGTCAAAGAAATATGAATGAAAGATATCAAGATGCCATGTCAATGGTAAGATTATTAAGAAAGTCAGATCTCTTTGTTACAATGACATGCAATCCTAAATGGGCAGAAATTCAAGAAAATTTAAACGGATAGAATGTTGAAAATAGGCCAAATTTGGTAAAATATCTGGATATGTATATACTATAGAATATCAGAAAAGAGGTTTACCACATATCCATATGCTTTTAATGCTCGAAGAAGAAGATAAGTTAAGAGATCGTGAAGATATAGATAAAGCTATTTGGGCAGAAATTCCTGATAAAAACATATATCCTTCATTATATGAAAAAGTAACAAAACATTGATACATGGTACATGCTGCCAACCAAATAACCGATTAACAAAAGATCCTTGCATTAATGATTCAGGTACATGTTCTAAAAAATTCCCAAAAGAATTTTAAGAAGAAACAATAGTTAATGTTAATGGTTATCCTAAGTATCAACGAAGGAGAAATCAAGAAATTTATATTGTAAGAGGAAAATCAATAGATAATAAATGGGTTGTACCATATAATCCTTTGCTTTTAGAAGAGTTTAATTTTCATATTAACGTTGAGTGCTGTACATCTGTTAAAAGTGTTAAATATATTTATAAATATATACATAAAGGACATGATTGTACAAATATGGAGATACAAAGATATGATATAAATGAAATTCCTCATGATGAGATTAAATCTTATTTAGATGCAAGATACGTCAGTGCACCAGAAGAAATTTGGAGAATTAATAGCTACAAAATGTTTGATCGATCTCATTTCATTATTCGTTTGGAAGTACATCTTCCCGATGAACAACATATTTATTTTATTGAAGGGGATGAGGAACAGGCAATAAAGTTAGAAAGAAACAAAAAGTCAACTTTAACTGCTTGGTTTGATCTAAATAGAAAAACACCAAAAGCTAGAAAATTAACTTATGTAGAATTTCCTTATAAATATGTGTTCGATAAAAAAAATAGAACTTGGAAACCAAGGAAATTAAAAGGTGAAAAGGTAATTCCAAGAATATACTCAGTAAGCATTTTGGATATAGAAAAATATTTTCTTAGATTACTTCTTTTAAATAATAAAGGTGCACAATCATATGAAGATTTGAGAACAGTTAAAAAGTCCATTAATAATAGAATTGTATTATCAGTAAAAGAAGCTTTAAAGATGCGACTATAGAACTAAAATTGGTCGAAAATGATGGTTTTTGGGATGAAACTTTAAGATATGCTTCAGTTACAAAGTTACCATTTCAAGTGAGACAACTTTTTGCATTAATATGTGTTTTTGGAAATCTATTAAATATCAATGGTTTATTGGAGAAGTATAAAGAAGGAATGATTGAATATTTTGTTAATAGGAACGTAGAAGATTCAATTAATAAAGCATTAAATGAAATTCAAAATTATTTAAGAATTCATGATACTAACTGTGAAAAATTTGGTCTATCAACTCCTCAAAAAAATTAATAATACCTTTGAAGAATATGATATAGATTCAGAAATACAGAAATTAAACAGGTTACTTCCTTCATTGTATGATGAACAAAGGACTGTTTATGATTTAGTGATGAATGCTGTACTTAATCCTTTTGATACAAATAGATATTTTTTTGTTGATGGATTTGCTGGAAGTTGAAATACTCAACTATTCAATACAATCATATGTTCATTAAAATCTTAGAGTATGGATGTATTAGCATGTGCACCAACAGGTATATCTGCAACATTAGTTGAAGGAGGAAAAACGCATCATTCTCTATTTGGTTTGCCAATTCCTCTTACTGAAAATTCTGTATCTAGATTCCGTGCCACTTCAGATTGTAGGCAGGTTATGGATTTAAGAAAAGCAAAAGTACTAAGTTGGGATGAAGTAAGTATGACAATTGGATTTACACTAACAGCTGTTGATCTTTTATTAAAAGATATCATGAATGATAATAGGCCATTTTGTGGTAAAGAATGCTTTTTGCGGGAGATTTTCGTCAAAACTTACCAGTTGTTCCACATTCTCATAGATCTATTATAGTACAATCAACTGATAAAGCAAACTCTTATGGTCTCATGTTAAAGACGTTAAGTTAACAATGAATATGCGTACAGGGCCGAAAAAGACTTTAGTGATTATGTTCTTAAAATCGGAAATGGTATAATATCAAATATTGACGGATTTGGTGATGATACAATAGAAATTCCTGAAGATTTTATATGTAATGACTCATTAGTTGAAACTTTTTTTGGTACATCTATAAATGTTGATGATATCATTAAGAATCCTGATAGAGCAATCCTATGTCCTAAAAGTGAAGATACATTTAAAATCAATGAAAAAAATTTGGAATTAATTGATGGTCAATTAGCTGAGTATTTATATGTTGATTCTATACCAGAAAGTAATGAACAAGACAATATGAATTTCCCAATTGAGTTTCTCAATTCTCAGACACCATCAGGTATGCCTGTATATAAGCTAAAGCTTAAAAAAGGTGCTATAACAATGCTACTTGGAAACATAAACACTAAATAAGGACTTTGTAATTGCACAAGACTAATAGTTGCAGATTTAAAATCTAATCTTATTTTAGCAAAGATTCTAACTGGGCCAGCAAAAGGTCAAATAGTTTTTATCCCTAGAATAATATTGAGGCCTTCAAATAGTGATTTGCCTTGTATTCTTCAAAGAAAGCAATTCCCAATTAGAGTGGCATTTGCTATGACAATTAATAAATCGCAAGATCAAACTCTCCAGAAAGTTGGTATATATCTTCCTAAGCCTGTTTTTTCACATGGTCAACTTTATGTTGCCTTTTCTAGAGCTATTTCAAGAGATAAGGTAAAGGTTCAGGTTTTAAATACTCTAAATCAGGGTACTCTTAAGGATGGAAGCTTTAAAGTATACATAAAAAATATAGTATATCATGAGATCTTGAATTAAATATTATTTTACATTCTTATTCAAAAAGACAACATTATTTTTACAAAAAATAGTTTGTGTTAAACTATATAATAATAATCCATATTATAAAGGTAGAATGATTTTGATAGGAGTTTGAGATATTAAATTTTTCAATATATAAGCTAAAAACACTATTATAACTTACTTTATTATAAAAGATTGTCAATCATTAAATTTATACGAAATACTTATTAAAATTATCTTATTATCTTGTATTTTTTACATAACTTATTTTTCACCCAGTTCGAAAAAACGGGCTTATAGACTTGTTATTACTTAATAGACGGAAATTATTACTTATTGTTTGGAAATTATTACTTAATATAAAGAAATTATAAGTTAATATACATAAAATATGAAATAATTGGATCAGGTCTGTTTCATGATCACCGTGAATACCAAACCGACCTGATCCAAAGAATTCAGGGTAGCTGAGTAGAGTAAGATGTTTTTGAAAAACATCGAATTTTTTTAAATATGTTTAATATCAATGTTATATTTATTACAAAATTGATTCTCTAATATTATAAAGTATTGATTTATGCTTATATTGACTCGTTTTTTATAATAATTTTATTGCTAATAAAAAATCTATCAAGCCGAAGATAATCCAATAAATCCATATCAATCAATTTGGTTTTATATTTCTCTTAGATTTAATTTATCAAATGACTTTTATTATAGTTTCTGGTTGAAAAAATATACTATAAATGATTATTATACCAAGATAATAATAAATATTAGGTAGCTTAGTAGATTATCAAAAACATCTTATAATTTCAAATCCATCTTATAAAGGGTGTTCAAAAAGTTTCGATCCCACTTACATGAACATTTATATAAAATTAAATACATAGTCAAAAAATACTTTTTTGAAAATTTCAATATAATAAAAAAATACACTCGTATTTAGTGTATTTACCATCATTATCCAACATTTCTTCTATTCTAGTTTTAAAACTAGAAGTCGAATTTTGTAATAACTTAATCGGAAATGAATTCCATATTTCATCTAAACGACGCTTTAATTCATTAATTGATTTAGGTATAGGTTCTTTATAAACTGAATCTTTAAGAATAGCCCAAAGATTTTCTATAGGATTCAAATCTGGGCTATTCCCAGACCATACACCCGCACCACATACCCTATTAAAGTTGTCCAAAAGTTGCATTGTAGAACTTGATCGATGCGAACTAGCTCCATCTTGCTGGAATGTGACATTTCTTTTATATGATTTTATAGTACTTTTTTATTGTACTAAAATATACAGGAAGTATTTTTTCTTTATAATATCTTGAGTTCACTTTTTCGCCATTTTCAATAAAATGCAGCTTTGACACACCATGCGATGAGAAGCCACCAGTCAGCATTATTTTTTTAGGAAATTTCTCATGCTCTATTGCAGGTAGATATAATCTGTTTTCTGTTCTGTATCGGCAATTTTGCGACTTATATGATGAATTAATTTCTATCATTGATTCATCACTAAAAAATATGTTTGATCGAAGTTTTTGACCTCTTATTCCAGAAGACAAATAGCCACTTTCTTTAAATTTTAATCCAAAATTAATACGATCATATATATATTTCTGTGTCATTCTAGGTTTAACAGAACTTTTATATGCATTTCGACCCCATTTAGTACCCTTTAAATAATTTCTAACTGTATTATAACACGCTTTTTTATTTGCATCAACATTTCTATTTGATGAATTTATCAATTTTGTACTTTTTCTTAAAGAACTATCCATTTTACGATGCATATGAGCTTTTATTTGAGATTTATCGTAAAAACTAAGTTTTTTTGGTCTACCAGACCTATTTTTATCTTTAATTGATTCTCTTTTTATCCATCTTTTGACTGTTGATTTGCTCACTTTAGTCTTTTCTGATATTTGTTTTATAGTATTCCTTTCTTTAGCTAGAACTTGTATTTTAATTCTAATATGTTCACGAGAAAGCTTAACATTTTTACTCATTATAAAAAAAATTTGTATGTAAATTATTATTATTTATTAAAATATACACATTACAATTTTTTGGTTAATAAGGGGGTCGAAACTTTTTGAACACCCTGTATTAGGTGGCTACCCTGAATTCTTCGGATCAGGTCGATTTGGTGATCACGGTGATCATGAAACCGACCTGATCCAATTATTTCCTATTTTACGTATATTAAATTATAATTTCTTTATATTAAGTAATATTTTCTGTATATTAAGTAATAATTTCAAACAATAAGTAATAATTTCCGTCTATTAAGTAATAACAAGTCTATTAAATGATAATTTCCGTATATTCAGTGATACCCCTATAAAATAACAACTTTTGTTATTTTAAATGTGTGCATTTATTTATAATCTATTTTTAAGTGTTATATTTTATTAGATGTCCACAAATCCACATGTATGAAGATATGAACTAAACGAGATAGCATATGTAAAATATAATATTTAATACAAGTAAATATGCTTTGATTGATTAGATATATGCTTTTTATCACGCATATCCAAATTGTTCAGATTAAAAATTCTTATTTCAAATTTTGGAATTTTTGCAAAGTCAATGAAAAGAGATGAGTATCGAGATTAAAGAAGAGAATTCTCTATATACCAAAACACTTAAAGAAATACCATCCGTAACAATACACTTTGTTTAATTTCTAGGATTACATATATCTAGTTTATAGCAATTATGAATGCTTATATTTTTCGAAATTAAGCGATTTAAAGAAATTCTACAATTCTTCAAATAAAAATAATCGTATGTGGATAGACGTAAATGGGGCTAGCAATAATGACTTGTTTGAACTCTGTCAAGTAAGATTTTCACCTATATTTTTTAGTTTTTTCAATGGAGAAAGAAGACAGAATTTAGCTTTTATGATGAAGAAGAAGTGTATATAGATGGTGGCCATTATTCACATTTTGTAATTGAAAATACACTCGAATCTCCAAACTTCAAAACGCTTTATGGTTCAGAGATTTATCCTTATAAATCTTTTCTACATTTTCTAGTCCAAGACTCGTTCATTTTAACAGTATAATTTTATTTTGATGTTATTTAGGCACACCGAAATACCCTTGATAGAAGACAGATATTGCTTAAACTACAATTATATGAGGAGCTTATGGAATCTAATACAAGTAATTTCAAAGCAAAGTTTATGCTTAGATTGGATGGGATATTTAATACATCAGAACTGTATAATGAAATATTATGATACAATATCAAAGATAGAAAAAGAATCAGATGAATTGGAGCAATTTTTCGTACTATTTTGCGGCGAGAATAAGCCTAAAACGATCTATAAAGAAATGATAACCCATATAGGCGAATTGAAAAATATCACTTTGAATAATATAAATAATATCACTACTAAAAAATTGATCTACAAAAAAATTTTGGCGTTATTAAAACATAAAGCAGATGCTCAAGCGTGTATATTATATATCGGTGATACATATTGTCATTTTACAACACTTACCAACTCATTACTACAAACAGACAAGTCTTTATCTCGAATACATTCCAATTTGACGTCTTATGTATCTTTTGGATTTGTGAAAAAAGAGCACTCGGGACTAAAACCATCTCTGTTTATTACATTTTTTGGTTTATTTAACACCTTTATGATGATCACTACTGGTATACTCTTTTATTGATTTTTCTTAGGTTTATTTGGTTCCAATTTTGATGGTATGCCTGGTAAATCTAGAAATAGAGATGAGGAACCAAGACCTGAACCAGGGCCAAAAACTTGGTTTACTTGGAATTTATTGGTCACTTGCGCGGTTTCTCTTCTTATTTGTATTTTCTTGCAACGATTTTATTTTTCTAAGAAGGAATGATGATAACTTACATTTATAGACATTTTTTATAAATAACCTTTAGTTATAGGTTCCACATAAATTTTGTACATTTGGCATTTTTCAAAAGTAAACTTTAATAATAATCACCATCTTTAGATAAAACAATTTGACATCTTTTTATCCATTCTAAAAATAATTTCTTAAAGTCTTCAGATTCTAATAAATCGATGTTTGATTTAAAAGCATCAAAAAGCTCGTCGTCAGAGAGATAAATATTGCCTTTCATTTTATTTTTGGTAGTAGGAAACAGCCAAAAATCACACGGGGATAAAGCTGGACTATAGGAGGGTGTTCTAGTCTTTTTACTCCTTTACCATTTATGTAGTTAGTTACAAGTCCAGAAGTGTGTGGCCGTGCGTTATCAAAATGTATAACAAAATTTGAAACAGAATGTCTCACACCAAAATTTCCCATTTTTTACTAAAGGTTAAACACATAACTCTTTAAACCACATCGCATTGGCTTTTTCTCCTTTATTAAGCAAAGTAATTGTTTCCACAGATTTTCTAGAAAAAAATACACACACCATAATTCTCTTATCAGTCATGGATTTTTTAGTAATTGGTTGTAGCGTAAAATCTTTTCCGGCCCAAAGTTTGGATTGCGACTCAACAAGTGGATCATAGTATCTTAGCCATGTTTCATCCCTGGTGACTAGGTTATAGGTAATTTCTTTATCTATATCTCTATACTTATTCAAGAAGTTATTGCAAAAATCAATACGAGCTTGTTTTTGATCTTGATTAAGAGAAAAGGGAACTCATTTACAAGAAACCTTTTTAAGTCCAAGATTATTATTAATATATTCTCTAGTTTTAGTCATAGAAGAGCTTATAACTCAAGCTAATATTCTAGTAGATATAACAGGGTTTTCATTAATAATTCGTAGAATTTTGGAATCATACTTCCCTGGTTCTGTATTTCGAGGCCTTCCAGAACGCGAATCATCTTCAAATGAAGTATAACCAAGTTTAAAACGTCGCATCCAGTTGCAAATAAATGATCTTGAAGGACAGGTATATAGGTATAATCTAATGAATTCTTCATGAATTTCAGAAATGAATTTATCGTTTTTAAAGTGATTATACACAATTACCCTAAAATAGAGTCTATCTTTAATTTCCATTTTACAAAATTTTTTAAAAATCGAAAAATATTTTTGGCTTTTTATAGTTATTATAAACGAGAAAAATACTCTAAATAAAAAAAATAGATGAACAAAACAAGAAAATCGTCTATTGTTAATCAAATAAAAACAAACAAAAAAAGGTGCCCAAATGTCAGGACTTTATGTGAGGCATATATATAATTTTTAATACACGTCCTAATATATTAGGGAGTTCCGAGCAAAGAGACACTCGAAAAAAATTAAATAAAAAATTTACTATAAAAGATATAAAGTTGAAAATTAGTATGTTTATAGATACGAACCTTCTGCATCTATTAAAATTCTTCATCTTTCGGATAACTTCTGGATACCATTCATAAAACCTTTAGCATTAAGCTCCTGAATTTCACTTTCTAGCT